>CACRXP010001088.1:117775-137761 GCA_902702965.1 Spirometra erinaceieuropaei | reverse complement strand
ACTTAGGCGTATCTACGCACCTCTTGGTCTGCAGCGCGGGGTGGCACGGGTCCCTTTGGGCGCGGCGTGGGCCCGCAACTGGGCTTGCCCCCACACCCCAAATGATGGCATTTGTTATGGGCGTGCGCATTCCTGATAACGCCTGCCGGGCTCCGATCTAGCCCCTAAAACGGGGCCACGTTCATATTACGAGCGCACATGCCACATACACATCAACCCATTCGGCCATCCCTAAATCCACCTCAGAGTGGCTAGAGATTTAGTATCTGCAGCCCTGGGAAGCTTTTAGCATGCGCAAGCATAGTAATATTGAGCAAGATGCCCCAGCTCTGGCCTCCCCTACACCATCTTCGTGCACAGGCACATATGCATACATGTCGATTGCACAACAGTCTACGCCATGGCTGACGATTGCTGAGCAAAAACGATGTACTCGAAGCATGTACGTGGTTGAAAATGTCAAAGGGAGTGTTTCGTTTTGTTAGGATGAAGAGTACATCGAAGCATCTACCGAACTCTCTCCTTCCCCACCTGGGCAGCGTGTCAAGACAGAGTCAAAAAGACCGGAGGTGGGAGTGGACGCAGGTAGCTGGCACGGCGTAAACCCGCACCTAGACGTACCATCACACCCCTCGCTCTCCAGTGGGCACTAAGCAGGATTTTATACCACGACATAAGTCGGGGGAGGGGGCAATAGGGACTCCAATTAGCGTGGTGTGAAGCGGCAACTGGACCTGCCAGCACACCCTTAATGTTGGAATTTATTTTGGCTGCACATTTCCGACAACGTTTGCCGGAATCCAGTCTGGCCCCGTGCCGGTCTAGTGCATCTACCGCGCGGCCCGTTCTAAGAGCAAAATGAAAGGCAAACAAGCAAGTAAACGCCAACAATATCATTGACCGTGCAACCATGCCGAAGACTTGCAGCATTTGGCGACAGCAACTAAATGATTTTCGAACAAATGACTTATCTCGAAACTAAGAGCCTAAACGAAACGGTAGATGAGAGGGATATTAAAACCACGACACGCATACCTTCATAGTTGGAACAATCCCATCGAACCAGAATGGAAACACATGCTTGACTGTATCTTTCAGACATTCGGTAATGGGGATGACTGAGTTGTCCAACATCACTATACAGGCATAGATGAGTACGTCTCGACTGAAGAAGAGTCTATGGCATGACCGAGGATTTCTGGGGAAAGGTGACGTAATTCAAATGTGTAGGTGGTTTAAAGTGTCGAAGGAAGTGTTCCGTTTGGTTAGAATACAAAATTACATCGAAATAATTTTAAGAATCTGCTGCTTTTGAAGAGAGATAAACTAGAAACTTTAACTGGTCTACTTATACTACCTCAGTAGTGTGCATTTGTACAACGAAACGTAGAACAAAAATGTAGGGAGGGTTTAACATGGCAGAAATACCGATTTGCTTCAGTGCGATCTATGGCGAACTTGGCGGCGATTTCGACATTATTAAAGACGCAGAATCCACAGGCTTCATCATTCATTGCATGATGACCAGGAGGCCTGAAAAAACGAAACGGAAAGTAGACGATAGTCTGGATTACAGTCCACATAACACCTGGAAGGTAGCCAAATTTGAAGAACCCAAATTCAGAGACTATAGGAAATGTACAAGATTACACAATCAGAAAGTGCCCGCCATAGAACGTCTTCCAATCCGTAGAGGACTCTAGATTGAGTCTCAAGCAGCAACGAGGCCAGAATGTCCCGTAATCTGATCAGTGAATTTCCGTTCAACGATAGTAATTAGTTTCTTTAGGCTTGTAGTTGTAGCCTACTATCATCAAGTTTATTAATGCCCACTACAAATATTACAGCATGATTCGGCGGGTACCAAGAAGGCACGTAGTTGAGCTTGAAAACAAGCGATAACGCATGCCTGGTTTTAAGAGATATTGGAGCTAGCTGAAACTTTTAAAATTAAAACACTCCTTCCCATCACGTAGGAACTTTTTAAAGAATAATATCAAAAAATGAACAAAGGGAAGTATCCATGTGAATCCTCTATAATAAGATATGACTACAGTCATATGTGAAGTGGAATGAATGTTCGACAGTGATTTCTCAAATGTACATTAGATGGTCTAACCCAAGAAATGTCGTGATCGAAGTTTGAGCGGGCAGCAAGTCTCAAATAATCAACCTGGATCTCGTGTGAGACCTGTGGTGTGAGCGCGCAGCAAACCAATTAGGAAACACAAAATTCAGGGTTCTAAGGGCATCCTTATTGCCTTTCAGGCCAGCAGTTAGTTCTACGCCAAATAAGTAACAAGCTTCCGCACAAGGAATTGAACATGTTCATGTCTAAGTGGAAAATTCCCCGGTGAACTCGCAGTAGCAATTTTGATTTTTTTTCCTTTGTTAGTGAATAAACATCCAAAGTAATGACTGTTTGAGAACCCTATTTGGATGGGAAAAAGTGGCTTATGTAAGTGTGAAGTGTCTCGGCCTGCCCTGGGCAGCCGCACTGACGCTCGGTGCCACAACACTCGCCAAAATAAATGTGCACAAAAAATACGCACTACTACCTACAAGAAAGTAGCAACACGTTGTGTTGGGGCTCAACGTAGACAGTCCAATAGCGACCGGAAGTATACGTCGAGAGGAGACGCAACAAAGACAAGGGAGACTGAGACGGGGATTTGCGGCTTATAAGTTGGTTTCAGTCAGCCTTACCCAACCTCAGGTTTTTGGAGACACCTGAGGTTAGGTTAATATTCCGGCCCGTAACCGACAGGATAACGAGCCCGTAGCTCAACTACTGGTGCGTTGGGTTTGCTAGCGTCGTATAGTCAAAAGAATCCGGATCCAAACCTCATATGCCGCCAGAAACCTTTTGCTGGGTAAGGTTGACTGAAAACGGCTAATTAGCCATAGAAGATCACTCCAGTATCCCGGATGGAAGCGAATATGCGAATTCCAGGTTCTTGTTGTAAATAAGATGAACACACGATCTCTGGGACAGTAGGTGTATTAGTCTGAGCTTTCGGTCGCGTACAGGAGGCCAGCGTCAGAGACTGTGAGAATGCGACATCAAATGAGCAATTTTTGTAGTCAAGCCATAAAGGGGGGGGGGGATATGAGTGAAGAGGGTGGTATTCGCGATAAGCTGAGTCCCACGCCGTCTCACGGTGGCGTGACTGCGTGCACCCTTGGCTGGAAATTGGGTCACGCCTCTTGGCCGCGGGAACGGAGCGCGTGATAGCAGGGGGGGCCTGTTGTTAGAGTTGGTGTCAGACACCGAGGCCTCTAGTATCTATTTTCTGTCGGGTCTCCTTTTAACAGTACTTCATTTGACCCAATTTTGAAAAACTCAGCGACGTCCGTGGGATTTGAAGTCAAGACAGCATGAGCAAGGCCGTCGACTTTTTCACAATTAGATCGAATGAACTATTCGGATCTACTGAAAACAATATAAAAGTAACAGTAGCTCATGAGCCAGCTGTCGAACAATCATCACTTCACGATTTTATGGTGGGTAGTAATCAATAGAATCAAAGAGACGAGTTCCAGGAAGCAGTCCTGCGATCGCTGGAAAAAGAAAATTACTGGCCTGACATTTCGGGTTCTCACGCGGACACATAATCAGAGACAGTCGCAGATAAGGGTAGTGGAGGCACAAGGAGTGCAGTACCTATGGCACGTAGCTGCCTCCACTACCCTCATCTGCGGCTGTCTCTGATGATGGGTTCGAGTGAGAATCCGAAACGTCAGGCCAATAAATTTCTTGTTCCAGTGATCGAATCGTCGTCTTCTGTAGGTAGTAGTCGACTGACCCACATCAAAAGGAGTGGAAATTAGAGTCATGTCGGTTTAAGTGAACAATAAAAAATGTTTGTGGACTCACCGTGTCAAACAAATGGCGTTTCGGACGTCGCCGCGCATGACACTGTCCACGGCGTTGGTAAGGGCACCCACAGACAAACGCGCAGCCCTGTTGGTAAACTGAAGAGAAGGCAAAAAATAAACAAAAGTAGCCTTTTTCAACAGGGAATTCTGGTCGTTCACAAAGCAGCAGACGGGTTTATCTCTGGGTTCTATTTTTCTTCTGCTCTGGAGGCAAACAACCGCAAGTCAGAAAGTACGTGTTTATCGCGCAAATCACACTTGGGTTCCGACTAACAAGTTGAAACAATTTGCAACCTTAGCGAAGCAGAGGTCTTCAAGTCAGAGGAACAGACTTAGAAGGAAAAAGTTTCGATGGCTTTCAGATCACTGAACTCTTGAGGTGAGAGTAGTGCTGAACCTGAGAACAGTTCACCATCTGAAACCTCAATTGAGCAGTGAATCACAATCTAGGTTTTTATCAGTCGGTGTACCAGGCATATACGGAATTATGGCGGTGTTAAGTATCCCACGGAAGGAAAACCACTTTAATAGATGGGAGGCGAGGGATAATAAAAACCAACGTTACTAACAATATCAGTTAAGTTTAATTGTCAAGAAGGCTGCAGGCGATGACTGGGTGTTCTGATGCGGCCCTCCACCCCAAGGGAAAGCTACAAGATCTTTTTAGAGCTCGACATCACTATTAACTTGAATCTGTGCGTGGACGAGCCGGCGCGACGAAGGGCATACATGAGTTGAAGCTCACGAAGATCCCCCGGTTCCCTGGACAAACCACTTTTGAACAACTTAATCACCGTTGTTGCCAACCCTTTATAGCTTCATCGGATTCCGCACTTTTGGCAGCGCCTCTCTGAGGCATCAACGACCTTGAGTTGTAGCCGTCGCTGGGCATTTAATAAAACACTAACTACCATGGGGCTGAGGCGACAGTTCGACCGTCGTGTCCGACGATGTCCACCGTGTGCTCCACGGCAAGGTGAGTGCAGGCACGGTGACTTGTGCATGAGTTAGTTTATACTGGTAGTGGACTTGCACAGCATCTACTGCACACCCTCCTCCTACTCCCCATCTGGGCCTAATGTCAACACCGCCGGAGGTGGGGGATGGCGCAGGTGGATGGCGTGGCCGAGCCCGCGCCTAGGCGGACCACAACACCCCCTGGCCCACGCGGTAAATGAGCAAGATTCTAACCCATTGCATCATTAACAATAGCGAGAATGACAGCAGCAGAGAGATAAGGATGAGTGGAAAGCCATGCCCATGATCGGCCTACCCAGCGGGAGCGCGAGCGCATCTACTGGCAGAGAACTAGGTGTCAGCGAGCTGTCAGCGCAAACCAGGCTGCGATGGCATAGCAGATGCCTTCAGGTCTTTAGGTGGTTAATATACTGACTTATCTCAAGACAGGACTGCCAGACTGACAAACGGTCGCCTCAAGCGCTGTCTTTGAACAATCTATTGAAGGATTAAGAATGACGAGGTACTTGGGGTGGCTGGAAAAGCGGCCATTGCACCGAGATCCAAGAAGCAGGTCAAACTTCAGCTGCAATACTAATGGCTGCCATTTCGGGGACTACATTCGGGCTACGCACAGACACGCTGGTGACTACGGAGACTTTGAGAGCCTACCTCAGTGAGAAACAAACAAGTTTTGGGTAAGCAGTGCGCATGGATTGAGTTATTGCCTTTAGCAGGTTATACCTTATGATGAAACCAGTCTCGACGTCGCTCCATGCACAGGATTATGTATTAAAGGATCTGACGAGCTCCGTCCACTTTCCTCGCCAGATGCGATGACCTAATACCGAGAATTCAGAGACTATTGCAATATGTCGGCTTACATCCTGGTGGTTGCGTCTTCATAATTGGCGGATAGTGAAAAGACCTTTAACGGAGAGTAATTAGGAAATGGGCATACTGATCAGTCTGGAGACTAAGCAGTTACAGAGGAGATTTGAAGGTTGACATACAGGTCACAAAGTGCGGCGACATGGCAACCATAAGTCACGGTTTAATAAGTCTACTTGTCATCACTGTCTCGAGATTAGATTCAACGGAGTTACAATAAAGGTAGGAGCAACATCTATTAAGTAGGCAGGACAACTGTTTGACACTCTGTTCTATCGCAATAGGCTAGATTCTCCGACGCCCGCTGGAAGACAATCAAGAAGCCACAATGGATAGTGTAACGCAGCCATTTGGATGAGATCGCAGGACTCGTAAGTGCCTTCGTAGGCGTGAAGCCCGTTGTGCTCCCGGCAGGGGCGATGCCAGTGAGAACGCTAGTGGACAGAGCTCATCAGACCCACTGGTGCACACAACCACGCATAGAGAAGTCTCCCGTGCAATATCGTTGAGACGGAATTGATCTAGTATGATGATAGCCAAATGAGGTACAAGTACAGGGACCAATTCGTGACTATGGAGTTCCGAATTGATCGAGGCAAAAGTATGCGAAAGGGTTTACAATGCGCGAGCACGACAGTTCGAAGGTTGATTTCGACGAGGCCCACATGGTGTCCCACATCAGAGCGAGAGCAGGGATGGCGAATTGTGCGCGAATCAGTTTACAGCGATATTAGACTTGCCCAGCACCTGGGCCCGGTGTCGTGACCAAGTGAAGAAGACCGGAGGTGGGAGAGGGCGCAGGTGACTGGCGTGGCCGGAGCTGCCCCTAGGCGTGCTGCCACACCCGGCTCGGATCTCATGGCGTGGAAGTGCCATGGCGAACACATTATGATGGGCCCCTTGCCGCCTGACTCTCAGCCCACCAGTCCGGTAATCCACACAAACGCACACTGGGCCGGCCTGTGAGGTCCGAGCTATCCCGTCAGTTGGCAAACCTTCCGAGACACGGCTTTTGGCGCACTACGATAGCTTCAAGCGCATCAGTTTGTTTATAATGAGAAAAGTGTGGTGAGTCGTTGAATTCACTCTATTTGCCCACTCCCAGACCCCAGCCACTGTCCGAGCCGGTCAGATGTCTGGTGCGAGGAACGGACGCAGGGGCCGACAGGGCTAGTCTGCGCGCGTCACATGCTCGATCCGTCCCCCCTCCCCCCTCCAAAGGCACAAGGGAGATAGAACGCTCGGATCTTACATCCGGCAGAGAAGCCACACGGAGAATTGAGCTGAAAAGCACACTTCCCACTTACGTGAAAGGTGCCGGTGATGTGGGACTTCGGAGGGGTGTATGAATGCGCAAAACATACCCTTCCAAGAAAAGCATAGACTTCTATGAGAAACAAGTGTATGATTATCGCAAGCGACATCCAAATAATGCACTCAGCTAAAAAAAGGAGGACTCATCTCAGTTACGAAACTGTCTAAATGCAAGAAACTAGAGGTCTCAACTGCCTTGCACAAAAAAATATTTATTAAATGCCAATTAAATATAGCAAAATTTACTTCATTGAAGACTGCGCAGTCAAATTTTGTCATGTAGGCTGCTCTGGCCTCTGTCGACATCGTGGCAGTAGCTGCGACCTCATTGATGTAGCTTTGTGAATGGGCATAACGAAGGATTTCGTCGGTCGCCAGTTCCGGCTGGGGAGGGAGGGGAGGCAGAAAATGGGAGAAGAGATCGGCGGTGCTTTACCTACAACTCACCTAGTATACTTCGCGAAAATTTAGAAACAAACAACTATGTCCGGAAAATGGCACAAAAAACATCCTTCTCCACTTGACAATGGCTTCAGGAGAAGTCACAAGATTTTGCTGATTCGGTTACGAACCAAAACGCGGCAGGTCCGATCGCTCCTGGGAAGTAAATTTATCTCAGGCAGACAGTCAAGAGCTACACGAAGAACCACAACTTGAAAAATTTCCAGCTAAGGCAAGTAAGGTGGTGAGGGGGAGGCTTTAGGGTGAGAAAGGAAAGAGGGATTTTCATAAGCCTATCTCAGCAGACACCGTCTCAATGCTGTCAGTGCGGAGAGAATCATCTCTCCCAATGTTGTCCATTTCGTGGAGATGTGACGCAAACATGTCGAGAGGCAGTCGGCAGTGGTTCGACTTACGGACGTCTGGTGGGCGGCACCTTAAAGAAACGCAGTGTCATGAAAAATACAGTCGACGCCAATCTGTGTTGGCAATTTTACACGCAGAGCACAACCTACCTTCTCGAGAGCAAATAATACAACCAAAAGAGTAGAGGGGTGAGAGGTTTCCAGATGGTCGATTGCAGCACGTAAGTGTGAGAGGAGGTTTCTATGCCACACACATGACGGACAGCCACCTTCCAAAGGCTCACTCCTTAGTTATTCGCAAGGACCTCTTAATAGATGGCCATCAAATTAACGAAGTAGGAGGTCGGTGAGGGTTGCGAAGCCAGGCCCTCTACGTACGACAGGTAGATATCGATCAAGACGGCACAGGATGTTTGCCTTCACCGGAGCTCAGTGTCTATAGCTCAGGTTTGTACATGGCAACCCACTGCAGGAGAGCTATTTCGCTAGCGCGAAAATAACAAACGTTTCTAGGCAATGGTATTCTGTGGGTGTGGAAACGGACTGTGGTAATGAAAGACCCAAGAAAGCGCCCCAAGTAGCCATACAGTGGCAGTCTTGTCTGTAAGACCAGTTAAACAGAATGCTAAGTGGTTGATTTTACTTCTTCAAGGCCACAAAAACAGGAAAAGTCAACTTCTATCTTACAGCAACTCGTCCACGCAACCACGTGCGTCGGTACAAGCCTCGCAATTAAACCAACAACGAAAAGATCAGTAGGGAGAAAATAAAAATTTCGAGCATTTATATATAATCTAAATTTAGAAGTCTTAAGAGTTTCTCGCAGAAGTTAGCTTTAGAGCTTCGCCAATGACAGTTTTCGGGAAATCGAGAAACCAAGTTACCTGCATTGTTAGACAACGATCGAACAAACCACGGTCAACACACTTCTCGTGAACTGATTTAAGGCGCCCCGGGTGTTCTGGGTAGTCTTCGTGAATCTGATGGGCATGTTTAAGCATGTCACTGTGGAAGTAGAGAGCAGTTCTGCGCAGGTCGCAAGCAACATTATTAAACGGAAGCTTACCCTCTACTTGACGCTATCCGACGGTGAAACATCTAAGGCAAATAAACAGACGATTGAGGAGACCTACGCTATTGATTCCAAGGCCGGCAAAAACAACTTGTATATCTTCGTCACCGAATGGTGTTCGCTGTCGTGTTCGACGACGGTCGCGTTGTTGGATCTGGCAGAACGTATTAAAGGATTAAATAGAATGAAGAATACGAGGAGACTGACACAGCGTAAGATAAGTGGGGCAAAAAGCGGTATAACGTGGCTTTGCATATCTTAAAAACAGTGGCGGCAGAAGTATTGACAAAATAAGGTTACTGCACATTATGTAAAGACTTAAATCTTCCAATTTTAAAGTTCTGACGAAAACAGAGACGGGTTGGCAAGCGTGGTGCCGATAAATGTGCCGTAGGCCAGTACACTTACACTGCTGAGCGAGAAAGTGCAGTTTGAAAATGAGTCATGAGCCTAACCAAAGGCGATCAGCAGCTTGCGAAGGCATCAGATGTCAGTCAGTATGTGGGCGTCAAAGGGGCCTTCCGAGTAGTCCGCTGAGATCCGGCGAACTACTAGAGAATATTGTGACAGAGCCCGACAGTAACAGCGGAAACGAGAAGTAGTTTACACAGGTCGGTCCTGCGCACGCAAAATAACACGACGTGATTGCCTTGGTTAATTGCTAATTGGCGAAATAAGTCAACGCAGTTGTTCGAATATTTACGTCTATCGCGACATGCCTCTCGCAAGTTCACGTAATTGGACCCCTCCGCCAGCATGTCCCGATACCCGACAGCTCGACTGTCCATTTTGACGATGCCCACAGTGTGCTCCACAGCAGGGTAAGGGCGGGGGGGTGATTCGCGCGTGAATTAGTTTATAGTGGTAGCAGACTTGCGCGGCATCTACCGCACTCCCTCATTCTCCCGACCTGGGTCCGGTGTCAAGACAGAGTCAAGAAGACTGGTGGTGGGAGAGGGTGCAAGTAGCTGGCACGACGAAGTCCTGCACTTAGGCATACCACCTCACCCCCTGGCCCACAAGCAACATTTGAAATATTTTAACCCACACGTTTCCTTTGTACATCGCACTCAATTTGACGTTTAAAATAGGGTACCCAAAGACTCCCGCCTATTTCCCTAAATAAGACGAACTGAACTGAAAGCACTTGACCAAGATTTTAAGCGCAAACATATATGGGGTGCGGCGTGGACCCCAATTGGCGCGGCGTCAGCCTGTAACTGGGCCTGCCACCGCACCCCAAATGTTGGCACTTGTTATGGGTGCATATTCCTGATAACGCCTGCCAGGATTCGATGTAGCCCCCGTGTCGGTTCAGCGGATCTACTGTGTGGCCCGTTGTAGGGGCAGGACAGAGCTGTCCAACGCGCTGGTCAAGTCTCCGCAGACAACCTTGGTCTAAACGTCCGTGATCGTGTTTGATAACGAAACCGAATGTGTTTAGGCCTCCTTCTGAGCAAGCAAAGTGCACTTAAACAGAATCTGTACTGCCCTTCTTGGTATCTGTTTTTCAGCATTGGAAAGTGGGCAACAGAATGGTTTGCGTGTCAGTACACATTAATCTGCCATGGTCTCATGTTGTACTTCTGAAAAGGTCGAGTTAAGAAGGAGCACCACTGCATACATTTCCAAGCTGAAAGTGATTTCGAACGTTTCGAACCCGCAGTATGAATATACCTAGATTGTCAACGATCGACAAATGTGGTTTTTCAGTACGTCCAAGTGTAATCTGGACAAGATCTACCGATCCATCACCAGCTGGCGCCAGTATAGTAGGATATGTCGATTCATAAATGCCATTATGGACGAAATCTCAATGGAATTATTATGCTGTGGCCAGATCTAAATAGACGTTTGTCAATCCGTCCATGAGAGAAAAGACTCTTAGTAGTATAGGGACTCCAACGGACATACTTAACGAATTATTGGTATAAGCGTGCTGAATGCACGGTTCCTTTTCGACCGACTACTCTGCTGACGGGTAAATGGAGTCACAGTGGTCCTTGAAGAAATGACTTCCGAATTGCGGGTGAGGTGACCGACCACGCTTTGAGGTTCTTATCAACTAGCCAGGCCCAAAATAACTCTAGACGTAGAAGAGGCAGAATAGATCAAGTTTTCAATGCTCTACAACGCACAAAATTAGACCAGGCAAACCTAAGGATGTTTGAGATAAAATCGGATTAGGAGGCATAGGCTCTAGTAGTCCTCTACGCAGAAAAACTGCATACTGTAAGACAAAAAGGGCAAGAAGGGTTGTCCGTTTGAAGGAAAACGGTTACGCGAAAACACCAAAATAACTATCAGTCGTCGAAAAACAGACTGGGAAGTTTCATTAGCAAACAACTCCCCAGAGATTGACCTAACCAATGACTTAAAAGAACGCTTAAATAAAGTCTTTTCATGCGCTTCTCCAATAAGTTAAGAGACAATTGGTTCTGTCCTGCCATTTCAGATCACCCCACGCCCTTGAAGTGATGGAACGGGTTAGGCACAGTTGCTTAGAAATGGAGAAACAAAGAAAATAAATGGTCTTGCCAGAAATGAGGTAGATGACGGCCGGAATGCGAATGCCAAGGGGTTTTCCGAATGGTTTTCAGAGAAGTGACGAGCTAACCAAAACGCATATTAGCAACGTGTACTAGCAACAGTCATACCCTATAGACCGATTCCGTGCGTGCCAACTCTGATGCTGCTTTGACCAAAGACAACCAGCCTAACAATCACTTCCTTTCACTCGTGCCCTACTATTTCTGACATCGTATACTTTGAAACCCAAAGCGGAACTCATCTAAGTTTGTCAGTGTTGTTTGCTAATACCGTTTTGTCTATAGTCGGCCGTCTTACCCTTGTCAGCATGCTTGCGGCACGCTTGGTTGACTACCTACCAAGACCCGTTTCCAGTTTTCTCGGTGATGGAGGTAATCACAGATGTTCACTTAGATGATTATTTCGAAAGCAGAGAGCGGCGCATGATTGGCAGAGTAATAAAGACTTGTCCTTATGCTCGTTGTCAGAATTTTTGGAAACGACGATCGAGTTATATCACAGCCTGAACCTGATCCATAGCCTATAATGATGAAATTCTTTGAATTTATTCAGTACTCCTGCAGTGGATTAATTAGTGATCGGCAGTAAAGACACCTTTTTATCTTGGTAAGGCAACTCAACTGAAGTCTACTCTGGACATTCCGGATTGTCCGTGGCCATGATTTCTCACTGAGACCGGAGGACTTCTTTGAGTTTGCCCATAAAATCCAATTACACAGTCATCCCTACAAAGTCAAGAGCGAACGCACGCGGCTAGACCGTAGGAAGTTTTCGTTCGGCTAACGGGTTATCCGACCATGGAACTCGCTACCAAGTGAGGTGGTGACGGCCGACAATTCACATTTTTAAAAGAAAACTTGCTCGCGTACTTTTCAACAAAGACCAACTTCTACAACATGACGACTCACAGCCAGCTTTTAAAACATTTGCTCTTATATAATCTTTACGTACTGGATCACATTGAGCAGAAGCGTTTCCTTACTATTAATGTTGCATTGTGAACCGATCACATTCTAACTGTTTGCAACCTTATTTAGAGTGCGAACATGTGAAATTATTGTACATAAATAGGGTCATCAAGGGCTCAGTCTGTAGCCCTTCAAATACATATGCATACACTTGTATTTGTAAATACAAATGCAAAAAATACCCACGTGCGCATGAGCACGTATTTGTTCAATATATCAAGTCTGCCAATTGCAATTGGCAGACTTAATTTGGCGAAAAATAACTTCACTTTGCTTGTGAGTTAAGCATGCCAAAATCCCTTTTATACACGCACTAAAGATTCGAGTATTTTGTCCTATATGCATGGGGCAAACCGGCGTGTCTGACGCCCAGCGCCTACAGGCACGTTGGGCATCTGCCATATGGCATATAATGTTCGACAGGTACAAACATTCAACAAGGCAACTACTTTAAAACAAGGTTTTTCGTTTTGTGTGATCCCTAGATTAAGGCTACCTGCGTATCTTGGTCATTGTTTACACTCATACTGGAGTGCAAATACCGTCTAGAGCAGAGGCGTTGCCCGGATAATTTTATGTGCTGCGGGTAATTAGTCGCTAACTCGTTTTCAAACGGACTCCGATTTCTGATTGGACTGGGTGGTTTGCCAACTATATTTCGAAGTTCTGGTGTATAAGAACAACGTCCTAAGCTCGTCATCATAACGGTGCTAAGAGTCCCGTATAATTTAATTAATTAGGGAACCGTTGAGCTTGGGCCATTGAGCATCAGACTTTCAAATGAGAAAATGCGATTACGATCAGAGAGCCAAGTGGTTTGGATATCGCCAGAAGGCATTTTTTGCAGTTCGACTGTCGTTGCGGACGACTTACACCGAATGCTCCACTGTAAGGTGAGAGCAGGTCCGGTGACCTTTGCGTGAATTAGTTTATAGCGGTGCACCGCTATGTTGGGCTGCACAAGCAACTACGCAAATTATTTGATAGTGAAATCGTAGTCGCAGACAATGAAGAGATGGTTGTGAATCTAGCTATAGGTGGTTTGCCTCTTTACCGCAAGGCGAGGGCTGAACTATGGCCCATTCTAGGTCGTATCATGAAGCCATTTGTTAGGAACGTATTTGCCGTTTCCATGTACTGTGGGAACGGCAAGCCGTCAAACGTAGAAGCGTTTTGTAAAGGCCTTATAGACGAAATAGTTGTCCTTAAGGAAGAGGGATTACAATTCAGTAATCGACCAGGCAGGATGCGAGTCCGCATAGCTAGTGTTATTTGCAATGCACTCGCGCGGGCCTTCGTCAAACAGATTAAGAACGTCAACGCATACGACGGCTGTGAACGTTTTACAAACGTCGGAACATACGTTGGAAAAGTTGTCTACCTAGAGGAAGGAGAGAAGGAGAGGAAGGATGATGACTTTACAGGACAGGAAAGTAGTCAACATGTGTTAGGGGTGTCCCCTTTATGCGTTGTAATTTGGGTTTAGTGTCTAATTTTCCACTAGATCCACTGCATCTTGTATATTTATGTGTGGTCAGGAAGCTAATTCATTTGTGGGTTAGAAATTACCGGTTTAAGGCAACTGGCCAGACGCAGTCGTGCACACTGCGTTCATCGCAAGTTGAAATGGTTAATAGCAGATTACGAGAATCAAATACTTATCTACCGACAGAGTTCTCTCAGTGGTGTCGAAGTCTAACCGACTTAGACTCCTGGAAGGGCACGGAGTACAGACAGTTTTTGCTGTACACAGGTATAGTTGTCCTGAAGGACATTTTACCGGCAGTTCACCTGCATAGTGGGCACCGGTTTTCGAGTGGATACATCCTCAGCTAATCGGTGCATAACCGTCGGCGACAAAATAGTCTGTGTAAAGAAT
Organism: Spirometra erinaceieuropaei; assembly: GCA_902702965.1. Classification (NCBI taxonomy): domain Eukaryota; kingdom Metazoa; phylum Platyhelminthes; class Cestoda; order Diphyllobothriidea; family Diphyllobothriidae; genus Spirometra; species Spirometra erinaceieuropaei. The sequence goes on along the minus strand of CACRXP010001088.1, from coordinate 123,445 downwards.
ATACTTGTAGACAGAGAAGGACAGATTCTACTAGTATACAGCGAATTCACTAACATCGCTGATGACTTCCAGTATCTTGCAGAGTCATCAACCATACAGGTGTACACAGCCGATATCTCGGAAACAATTGACTGTGCACACTTACCCATGACCTTCTCTAAGTACGTTTGCTTTCCTCGAGATAACTCATACCTCTTAATGAAGATATTAGTCTATGAACAAGCATCCTTTGCACTATCAACCCCGTGCTATCCATGGACAATGCTCGTTGACCCTACAACCACACAGTACCTAGTTAGTGGTTAACGAGCATCAAGGGATGTAGAGGACGTAGTTATAGTTGAAGTTACTAACTCGTATTTTTTCTCTGTGTGGTTGTAGACATCCATGGCTACGTCTTCCAGTGACGAGGAGACTGCTCGGCGAAAGTCAACTAGACAACGCCGCAATCCGTTTGATAGGCGATACTGGGAACTTGGCGAGCCGCCAATGTCACCGGTAGTAACTTACAATATACTTACAACGGTTTCCGTTTAGGATGAAAGAGAATCTGGTCGAGAATCTGTCGACACGCTTTCAGACCCTTTGACCTAGATGGGTGACACGTGGTCCTGCATTGAGCCTGGAGCGTCACCCTTCAAGGTTAGGTAACCAAATAGTCGTGGACTAGGGGGTACTACCCATAAAGCCCACACACTCCTCACATACATGAGAATGTCGCAGATCTCTTGAGACTGGGCCGTGACAACTTGGTTCTCAGCCCACCTGTCCGCCACTCCACACAAAACACACAACTAGGCAGATTGCGTGGACTGAGTTGGGGCGTGAGTCGGCTGGCTTCTGAGTTACGGCGCTCGACGCACCGTCTTCGTCACATATTCCGATCACACATGTAGCAGGAAAGCCGCATTGAGAAGGAGCCGAGACGCTTGCCTGGAAGGTGGCAGTTGGGTGCTTGCTGTGGGGGATTTTAGATGAGCAGTGAGATGCTAGATAGGGAGCATGTGATGATGTGGAGCGGCCAGCAATTGTCTGCCGCAGGTTTTCGTGGACGTAAATGTGACCTAGTAGACCCATGCGGTGAATAAATGTGACAGTGCAATGTGGACAATGGAGGCGGATGAGTCGGGTGTAAGTTGATGCTCCAGGCACTGGTTCGCCAGTCTCTTTCTGATGAATTCACAAGAGACTGACCAGGCTGATGTGTGGGGTGAAGGTGCGGTTGCAATGAGGACAGGTATATACCGGGTCCTTATCACTGGTGTCCACGGTTGTGGTGCCGGCGTTTGTCGGTGTGTCGGGGTTGTATGTAGTGTTGATGGGAATGGCAGACGCCACAGCGGCAGAGGTTGAGGTGGTGGTGGTGGGGGGGAGGAGGAGGATGGCAGTGATGGTGGTTCGGGAGGGTGTTCAACGTTAGTTTACGGCGTGGGAGGCGAAGTAGAGGTAGACGGGCTGACGAAGTTTGGTGAAGTTGATCCGGAGCAGTCCAACAAGTCCAACTGACGTCCGGAATGTCCGTTGGCATCGTAAGCACGTTTGAGGCGGTTGGGCGTTGGCGTTTTGAGGTGGCGTGGGCGGTGGGGACGGCGACAGTGGAGACTTGCGTCTCGCGTTCGGCTTCGGCGTCCGTGATACGGTTGGCTCCTAGGACTGCTGCGCCTGTCTTCATTGTTTTCCTCCACGCAGGTCGGTCCCAGGCGAGGTCGTCTCAGTTTGGCGGCTTGATCAGCAGGCGCTTCAGGTTGATTTTCGGAATATTCCTGTAACGCCGGACTTAACCTCCTTGTCGGCGAGAACCCGTAGCGACATCTCCATAGAAGAGGCGTGCGGTTAGCCTCTCGTCGTCCATCCGTACGAGGTGGCCGCTCCAGCGTAGTTGTCGCTGTCTCGGCATAAAAAGGGTGCTGAGGATCCCCATCTGCTCCTGCACGTCAGTGTCTGGGATACGGCCCTGCCACCCCAGCTTCAGTATGCGAAGTAGACGAATGAGGTGTGAGTGGTCGACTCTTTGTGCTTGCTCCATGTACGCCGTCCTGATCTCAGCTCCATACAGCAGCGTCGGAAGAAGGATGACGACCTCGTACATCTTCAGTTTCATGTTGAGCTAAAGACCGTGACGTTTCTGAACTGTGTTTTGAAGACGACCGAAGGCTTGACTGGCTTTGGAAATCCGACGAGCCACTTCATCGTCGATTTTGGTGCTGCAGGAGAGGGTGCTGTCCAGATACAGGAAGTTGTCCTCCACTTGCAGATGGGTTCCGTTCACGCTGATTTGCGACGCATTGTGGGCGGTGTTGGGTGGCGGTTGGTGCATGGCCGCCATCTCCTCTGCGCTGATGATCAGGCCGAAGTTCTCATAGGCGGCAGAGAAGAGACGGATGTTTCTTTGCATGCCTGCTTAAGTAGTTGCGCAGTCATCGGTGAACAGAAGTTTGTGAACGGCGGTTGAGGAGACACGCGATGGGAGGCGCATCCTCCGGTGGTTGAACAGATGACAGTCCGTTCTGTGGGTGATGCGGATCCTGGGGCGTTTGTCACGGTAGGCGTCCATCAACATGGCAGAGAACATGAAACTAGAATAGTAGGGGTTAGAACGCAACCCTGCTTCGCTTCGTTGGTCACTGCGAATGCCTCTGAGACAGCTCCAACATGCCATCATGGAGCTGGCGCACCATCTGGGTAAATCGTTCGGGACAGCCGGATTTCTGTATAGTTTTCCACTGTCCTTCACGATTCACCGTGTCGAAGGCTTTCGTCAGATCCAAAAAGGTAGAGTACAGGTGGGTCCGTATCTCCTAGTACTTCTCCTGGAGTTGACGGGCGGCGAAGATCATGTCGGTGGTCTCACGATAAAAGTGGAAGCCGCACTGGCTTTCCAGCAGAATGGTTGTTAGGACGGTTGAGAAGGATACGAGTGAAGATCTTCTCAGCGATGTCCAGCAAGGAGATACCTAGATGGTTGTTTTAGAGCTGGCGATTACATTTCCGCTTATACAGTGATTGACCGATCTCATGAAATTTTGGCTGAAATTCTGAAATGCGTTTTCGATTAGGATGGAATTCTTGGTCGCGGTTGTAATACTGATTATTTTAAGGCACACTTTTATAACATTTCGGACTCGGCAGAATTTCGGCTTTTAAATGCACTTCTTTTCAATCTCCTGAAGAGAACATACTCGGTAAAAATGACTACTTAAGTAGCATGCATTTTCCCTATTGATTTTCGATGGTCTTGGAAATTCAAATATATCTTATAGAAACCATAAACAAAAATATGCTTTCTTTTAGTCAATCAATAGAGAATCACGTCTACTTTATATTTTATACTTAAGGAAGGAGTATAATGAGGTTTAAAAGAATTTTTCTCATTACCGAATAATTTGGAGCATGATCATTCGTTGCATTAGCGCTTAGTGATTTCACTCTACAAGGTGCATGCGTTCCACGAAAAGAAAATCACATATTTTTCTATACCATTAAAGAGATATCATACAGAGTCCATAAAATTTTGCAATGGATGCGGACCACGTTGTAAATTTCACAACAGACCTGGAATTCAGTAATAAAAAATAAAAAAGGAACAGTGGTAAACGGCCAGGTACGATGCTATGTGAATGGACATTTCTCGGTCTTAAAAAGTCTCATAATTCGCAACTTTTTTAAAACCCAATTATACTCCTTCCTTAAGTATAAAATATAAAGGAGACGTGATTTTCTATTGGTTGACGAAAAAAAGCATATTTTTGTTTATGGTTTCTATAAAATATATTTGAATTTCCAAGACCATCGAAAATCAATGGGGAAAATGCATGCTACTTATTTAGTCATTTTTTTTTACCGAGTATGCTCTCTTCAGGGGATTGAAAAGAAGTGCATTTAAAAGCCGACATTTTGCCGAGTCTGAAATGTTATAAGAGTATGCCCTAAAATAATCAGTATTACAACCGCCACCAAGTATTCCATCCTAATCGAAAACGCATTCCAGAATTTTAGCCAACATTTCATGAGATCGGTCACTCACTGTAGTTGGGCGATTGTGGCTTCTTGGAAATCCTGCGGTACTTCTTCTTGACGCCAAATCTCCTGGAAGAATGCAATCAGACGATCTATGAATTAGGGCCACCGTACTCATAGATTTCAGCAGGAATCGCATCTGATCCGGGCGCTTTCACGCTGAAGATCTGCTGCACGCCCCTGATGGTTCCGTGGAGAGAGAACGGAAGGTTGAGGTCGACGTCGGTCTTCACTTGAGGCAGACGAGCGAAGGCGGCGTCAGAGATGATGAAGGAATGGTTGAGGACGCCTCTGAAGTGCTCGGCCCATCGCTGTCTTCTCAATGAGTAGGGTACTCCTGTCGGTGCCGATAAGGAATGCAGTTGCCATAGTTGGTGGACTGTAGACAGCCTTAATCACGGCGAGGAACTTCTTCTATTCTTGGCGGTCCGCGTACCCTTGGATCTCCTCGGCCTTGTTGACCGCCAAGGTGTCCTGAATCTCCGCAGCCGCTACTACACAAGGTGACGACTGCGATAGAAGGCCACTTTGTTGTCGTCTGTCGGGCAGTCGACGTAGGATTTCCGCAGACTGTCCTTCTTGGTGAGCAGGTTGCTGATGGTCCTGATGTTGGTCACGTGCTCGACCGAAGACAGCTAGGGTCGCCGACTGGACTGTGCCTCGCAGTTGGCATCATCAGCTATCCACCAGGGTGTTCTCCTTGATGGCGTCGGTGGCGGCGGCCGGAAGGTTGGCCGGCCTCTTAGCTAATTTTTTGCTGAATTGAAGATGGTGAGCAGACGAAGACAACAACGAAATATTCAGCCTACCTTGGGGTCGCCTATCATGTGGTCTCCTGCGAGGCTGTAAGCGAATACGCATCTTCGAGATGACGAAGCGGTGGTCGATCCACCCATCAGCACCCGCGATGGCCTTTGTCACCAGCACGTTACGCTGGTCTCGCCTCCTACCGAGGACGTAGTCCAGCAGGTGCCATTTACGTGACCGAGGGTGCGTCCAAGTGGCATTCTCTTGCATAAGGCGGCGGAAGTGAGTGTCAGTCAGGAGGAACCGGCGTTCTGCGCAGGTACGTGGGAGAAGCAGGTCATTGTCATTAGAGTCCTTGAGACCAGGGGGGCCCAGCACTCCACTCCACGCAGCATGATCTGTGACAACACGAGCATTTAAGTCACCACTGGCAGTCAAATTATCCGAATTCGGCTTAGACGTCAGGATGGCATGTAGGTCCTCGTAGCATTTGTTCTTCGTCTCCTCAGGGCTTGTGATCGTGGGAGCTTAGACACTAACGATGGTGGCGAATTCATCTCCTTGGAGAGGAAGAAGAAGGCTCATCGGACGATCGTTAATGCCCTGCGGCAGACAGGGCAGTCGTCCAGCGGTCGTTCCGGATGGCGAAGGCGACACCCGCGTCCTGTCCCTCTGCCTATGCGCGACCGCCCAGAAGAAGGTGTAGCCGATACAAACCTCCTCCAGTTGGCCTTGTTCGGAGAATCAGGTCCCGCTGAGTGCTGCGATGTCCAGCTTGTAGCGCGCCAGTTTCCGAGCCACCAGCGCCGTCTTCCGTTCCGGTCGGTTGCTCCTCTGATAGTTTAAATGGGAACGAACACTCCAGGTCGCCAGAGTGTGCGGATTCCTCCTAACATTCTGGTGAGT
>CACRXP010001088.1:94386-117312 GCA_902702965.1 Spirometra erinaceieuropaei | reverse complement strand
AGTGAGCGTGTGTGTTGTTTCTTGCTTGATTGTTTCAACCGTGAGTTTTGCGACTGAGGTCACGGTCAGACTGCAGATGGCGTGGATTCCCAGCATTTGTTTAGGGCACATTTTCTGGTCCCTTCCTCCTTACAGGGTGAGCGGCGGTCTCCCTTAAAAGGGCCCAGTTGCCCCTGATGTTTTCCCTGTACTGTTACTGCCCATCGAAGTGGAAGCAAACAGGCACACTTTATATGATAATGCGAATGTGGTTCCAGGGGCACCACAGCTTATTGTTTGTTAGTTTCGTTGAATTTTCTCGTCTAGAATGTTTTTTAACAACATTTGTTTCTTTCACGTTTTTGCTGCGTTTGGTAATATTGTTTACGCCCTTGATTGTCAGGTTCTGTTTGGGACGCGACCTTCTCAAACAGACCCCTTATTCAGATTAATGCGTCACATTATGAAACTTTACTCGGGTCTCATAATTAAATCTTCCAATGCCTACGCATTCTTTAAAAAATCACATACTTGGAATAAACATTCAGCCATCTGGCATTCAGTTTGCCTGGAGTGAACGTGAGACCTTGAGACATCTGATATTGGCTGCCCCATCGTGAACTATGCGGGTCTAGTTGTTCACATCCACACTCATTTCCGTTGGCGAATAAAGTGCAAAATGCCGTTTTTCAGTAGATCTTTTTTAAAATCGTCTACTGCTGGTCGTCAGACGCGTACGAAACATGACGTGCTTTATATAACAAAGTAAATGTCGCTGAAAACTGTGGCTGCATCGGTTAAATTATATGCCTCTAGCTCTCTATTGCCCGGTTTACCTTTATTACGGCTTCTACCTTCAGCAGTTTTTCTCTTGTCTTTTGATTTTTCCCTAACCAGATCTGACGTTTATATCATGGGTCCTGAATCAAGTGTAAATACTCCCAAGGAGCGGAGTTCGGAAGACCCATAACTCTTCCGAGGTCTCCTTAATAATATTTTGGAACCCACGGAGGCAAGTGAAGTGATCAAAGCCTTCCGCCTTGGAAAACAAGCAGATAATCCATTGGTGTCGACCCGCCCCCCCGCCTCTTAAAGTTTTGCTGACCAACAGCGACCAAACCAGTCTCGTTCTCTCCAGGCGATTTAGGATTAAAGACTTCAACCCGAGTGTTTTTTAAAACAGACTACTCTCAAGCGGAACGTCTGAAACGTCATCAGCTAGTTCTAGAACTAAGGAAGAGGCTCAGCGGGGGAGGACAATTTAATTATATACAACAACCAAGTAAAGCGGTGCCCGTTCCTCTTCCTTTGGACAGGTCAGGCCCGAATGCCTGCACAGCCGACATATTAAGTGAAGGGGATAACCAAAATGTAACCACATCTTCCGTCCGCCGGAAATTAAAATTATTATACACCAATTTCAGGAATTTTCTATCAAAGTTCGACGAGCTGAAGATCCACTTCTGCGATCTATTCCCTGACATAATCTCTTTAACAGAAAACTGATAGACCAAACACGTGGACGACCGTGAGTTGACCTTGTCTGGCTACCAGATATTTGGAAGAGATAGGGAAGGGCGTCAGGAAGGAGTACTCACGTATGTGAAAAATGAAGTAAATGTATCAGACAAAACCGATTAATTAATCGAGTACTTCCGAGGCAATCTGGCTGGCTATTAAAGTTCCGAGCTCGCCTAGCCTCGATGTCGCGACAGTTTATCGACCGTCGAGACGGGACAACATGACCGACGCTTGCCTGCTATCGGAGCTATAAAAGTTCGCTACGCGGCCAGATACCCTGATTATGGGCAATTTTAACGCGCCTCATATTTACTGGAGCTCGACCCATGCAAATAGCAGAGAACGGACCTTCGATGGGAGTTTTCTGAACACGGCACTGAAATTATTTCTCACTCAATACGTCACGTTTCCAACTAGAGTAAGCGAAGGTCAACTGGCCAACTGCCTTGATCAGCAGTTGGCTAGTTGACAGCAGGACAGCATTGATCAGGTGTCATGCCTGCTCCTCTTAAGTAGAAGTGACCACTTCGTTCTAATATGGGATTACTGGCTCTTTTCCATGCTTGCGAAAATTATGACAGTTAGAGGAAACCTTTGATGCGGTAACTTTGACCAAATGAAAGCTGAAATCGCACGCATTGAGTGGGAATCCGCATTTGTTAGAAGCATACTCGAAGACTGACAACGGTTCCGAGAAATGCTGCACAGGCACATTGCAAACCACTGTCTGCTTTCACGTAAGAGGTTAACTAACAGACCTCGATGGTTTACGCAAGCCTTGAAGAATGAGGCGAATAAAAAGCGAAGACTGTGGAAAAAACCGCCTTCTGACAAGAGCTCCACATTTATATGTGCGTACAAAGTTCAGAGAAATCGAGTCGAGGGCCTTATCCACAGAATTAGATGGGAATTCGAACGGGAGCTGCTTAACCGTGCCGCGTAGGACCCTAAAGTGTTCTACGCTTATATAAAGCAGTGCACACCAAACAAGGACTACTAAAGGCGAAAATCTTACCAAAATAGAGCAAGAACTGATCACATTCACACTTTTCGGTCTGTTTTTAGTAGTGAAACAGGATTCAACTCTTCGGCGAGTGACTTCGAAGACACCACAATGATGAAGACCGTTCAGTTCACTGAGGGCATGGTTCTGATAGAATTGATGAACCTAAGGGAATCAACATCACCACGTCATGATGAGATTCCGGCGAAGATGTTGAATGAACTCGCCGGTGAGTTGGCTAAACCACTGTCTATACTTTTCCATACATCCTTCGAGACCAGACATCTGCCACCCGACGGGAAATCAGCATGAATTACGCCGCTGTATAAGGGCGGAAGTCGGGTCCCAGCGAACAATAAGAGACTGATCAGCCTCCATTTGCTGCAGGATTATGGAGGAAATATGTAAGCAACAGCTGATGCAGTTTCTTGAACAAAACCATCTACTTTTCGATTTCCAGCATGGTTTACGAAAAGGCAGATCCTGTGTGGCAAAGTTGCTCTACTGTCTGGAACACTGGACTCGGGCTGTTGATAAAGGACACATGGTGCATGCGGTATAATTCGACTTAAAAAAGGCCTTCGACAGTGTGCTTCACGACCGCCTTCTGCACAAACTCAGCCGTAAAGGAGTGCGGGGTAAGCTTCTGATGCGGATTCGAGGCTTTTTACTCAGCCGCTCTCTAGCTGTCCATGTCACTGACCAGCAGTTTGTCGAGGTTGCCGTTAAGAGTAGCGATCAGGACTAACCTGAGGGGCCATCCACTCAAAGTATGCGTGGCTGGTGCCCGGCTGGACACACGAAAGTTCTTCTCCAACAGAGTGGCTACAGCATGGAATGTTTTTTTTCCTGAGGTCGTTGTTATGTCGGGATCCGTAGACACTTGTAAACAAAGACTAAATCAAAATTGAAGTGCGCACCACAATGCCGCCGGACTGCAGCCGTCTCGCTAGCCGACACGGACAATTAAGTGATAAGACGATGCTACTACCAATATTTAAGTAACCTCTGTTTATGAAATTTATAAATTTTGGGACCACGTTGCACACCGCTGCTCGCATTCGCCAAGATGCTTGAAGACTAAGAAATTTACTACTTTTACTGTATCTTGAGTGTGCCTCACCCATCTGCTGTATTTAATCAACAAACGGAGTTCAAATGTTAACTCACGAAAGTCTATATTCATCGATACAGGTTTTGATATTCCCATTGTATTTCTTTCATGTTGCTTCCTGTCTTCTTTCTACATATACTTCCTTTGCGTTTAACCAATAGTGATTTTAAAGGTACGCACATACTTTTCTTCAAATACACTGAAGTGAACTGAACTGACATCCACGCTTTCTATTAGTCTCCTCACCAGGTGCCAAATAATGCCCAAAAGGGCATGAATGGCTGCAAGACACGTACTGAAGTACGGTTTGTACAGAATATGGTTGCAGTTTTCAGGATTTGGTTTTTTTGTTTAAGTGAACTAACAGTAAACTCGGCTCACCACCTGTGCAACGCCCGTCTTCAATTTGATTGGCTGTTTCTGTGGGGACGAATAGCAGGCTCTTGACAGACGTGAACTTCTGCTATTTAAATCTGTCAAGACCAAACCATGAAGATAGTAAGCTAAGTCTTGTGTCATTTTACCTTAATTTTGCTCGTACATTGTAAGTTTTTATTTTAGAGATATTTTATAGTATTGTTTTTAAGAAGCACATATGTGTTCTTAAACTCGTGCTGTTTTGTACGAAACGGATGGCTTGTATGCGTGAATATAAAAAATCAATTTATCACAATTTAGAAAAGTGCTATACAATTAGTTGATGGACGTCTGCACTTCGTCCCGTTTTTATTTAATAACGGCTCTTTACTTAATAGTAGTTGCCGACAAATTTAAATAAACTATTCATTTTTGATTTGTAGCCGTGCAAAATGTTAGAAGAGCAAGAGCTTGTGCTCGTGGTAGTGGGCTTTATCATAGCCTTTTTGCTGGCTTTCGGGATAGGGGCCAACGATGTGGCGAATTCCTTTGGCACAAGCGTGGGATCCAAAGTACTGAGTCTTCGGGGCGCATGCATTCTAGCTACTGTCTGCGAAATTTCTGGTGCTATTCTTTTGGGTATGTTGGCCGTTTCTTACGTGACTTCATTGCCAACTAGGGGGTCATGTATCAAAAACAATAAGGGAAGGTATCGTCGACCTCGCATTATTCAACAATACGGACAATGGACCACGATTGCTCATCTACGGCCAGGTATCTTCGCTTGCCAGTAAGTTGATTTTTGGAAGCCCCGAAACTGTGAACAATAACCGTTATCAATAACTGAGTGTAAATTTTGCTGCAGTAATGAAAAGGTTTTATGTTCATAACCAGAAGCAACATTAATTGTGATCCTCGCGTTATTTGTGTCGTTGGCGATGTTGCTATGCTAGTGATGCCGAAATCGTCGCTTATGAGTCATCCCATGAAGGAAGGTGACAATCGTTGTTGTGGCCACTCACTCAAATTTAAAAGTGAATACAATGTTGTGTGGGCAGTTGGAGAGAATGTTTCAACAGCTGTCGATCTACTCGAAGACTGATTCCCACACTGATTTAGGCGTAATTGACGCACGAAAATTCTTGCTTGTATTTAAGTTTGTGTTTGCGTTTTCTTTTTTGCATCTTGCCGAAGTTGGTCATTATTTGGTTAAAAAATTCAATGGCCTGGAAATATTGCACAACATCTAGCTGATACTGCAATGCACCGTAAGCCTCGAACGTTGACCTTACATATCGCTTTTCCCCTACCTAGCATTTCGGTTCGAAAGCAAAAAGTTACTCAGCATTTGCATGGTGTCCAGTAACGGTTTTAGAGCACATGCTGGCGCCCTTTCACACTCGGTCAACGGTGTACATGGCGTAAATAACTATTGAAAAATTAAAATTAATTATTAAGATGGAAAAAGTCCTAGTCTCATAATTTTGCTGTGGTCGGTTGCTTAAGACTGGTACATTAAGTCTGTCTTCTAAGGCCACAAAAATATGCCGCTGCTTCGGCTGCGCGTTAAAGTGCGACAAACCCTTATTTTCTTCAACGCTCTATATTGTTGTTTTCTCAACTCTAATTAGCAAAATATATAAGAATACTTTATCGCTGGGAAGCTCAGCGATGTCGAAATCTCTCTGTGATGTATCTTCACTACTTTCCAGAGGATTCATACATAGCCGTGTTTCTAGGAGAACTTTTCGCTGTAAAAACTGAGATCTCATTGTCTTACCTTTTTATATGTTATGGTTCCCAAGTCTCTGTCGTGTTTTGAGCATATTTTCAAGGTGAGCGTTTGGTTAGCCACTTCCACCGCTATCGCACACTTGTCAAAAAGCGTTTTGTGGACGTCCTTCTTTATAAGGGACCACTTCTGAAAACGCATCATCGCATTCACTAGTTTTGTTTCCGCTCGACATCAAGAAGAATTATGGCGTGGGACAAATTAGACTCCTTAATTTAGTTTTTCTTTGCGCATTTCACTACAAAAATGTTGCGTAATACAAACATTCAAATTAATGCATGACCGAATTATTTAACTTACAGGTGCCTGTATATGGATGCTGGTCGCAACCTTCTTCAAGATACCAGTTTCCGGTACTCATAGTATTGTCGGGGCAACACTCGGTTTCGGATTAATTGAGTTTGGAATTAGCGGCATCAAGTGGATGGGAGTTCTAAAAATTGGTGAGAAATTCTAATCAGGAACGACCATTCATCTTTAACATGTCTTTCTTCACATCTGACAAAAAGCGGAATGCGTACATAAATAAAAATTCTAAAAATCATGCCTATTTCCTGACGCAGAAGACTTTGCGTCTAATCGTTACTACATGACGTTTTCCGTAATAAAAGTTAAGTTGCAGAAAACATTAAAAATACAAGATAAGAATATCTGAATATCAAGTTGGATTATTTAGTAAATATCGCGTTCACACGTTTCCAGTTCTATTCACGTTTTTTAACTATTGTACTTCGGCATCCAATTTTTGTTCTTACTTTGCTCTTCATCTTAATGTAAAAAGTTAGCATGCTGGCCCAGCGAATTTTAACTGCAAGTCTCTGTATTTAATTATGGCTATTATTATACTGTTTATTTTCTTCTGAACACAGGCTGTGTAAGTTCGGTTTCTTATTAGCCCCATTCATTCGTTCCATGTTATCAACAGAAGGCTCTTACAGACAGATAGATATAGAAATTCATTAAAACAGATTTATATCAAAAGAGACATTTTTTTATTAAAACGAAAGTCAACCGAAGCATCTTATTTTTCATAGGCCCAAAGACCTTTTTGATCGGATAAAGAGCACACTCTTAGTTTCGAGTTCGGACTTAAAACGGCGCTCAAGATCCTAAAAATCTTAAAGATTACACATCAAACTATTATATCTTCAAGACACTGAGTGCTCGCTGTTTCTTTTGGAAAACTATGGCGCCCTGTTTATGATTTGAAATTGTTTTTCTACTTCAGTTCTCTCCTGGTTCATTTCACCCCTTCTGAGTGGTGCTGTCTCCGTATTCATGTTCATGTTCTTCAAGCATTTTATTCTTAAAAAGGTAAACCTGTTTTTAACACTTGCCTTTAAATTAGCGTTTACATTATCATAAACCTCTAACAACCTTTTCCTGCCTAAAATTTAGGAAAGACCCTTGGAACCAGCATTGCGATCTCTCCCCTTTATATATGGTTGTACAGTCATAGTGAATGTGTTCTCGGTTTTATTCGGAGGCATTCCCAGTGAGTCCTCACGGTGATACTTTTAGTGTCTATTACGAATGACTGTATGCAGATACTCATTTGATTTTCAAGCATCCTCCCTCAGAAACTGGCCGCATTATAAATGTTCTAAATCTGACGTGCTTTTCATTTCTAGTTATAAAGTTGAAAATTCCCGTCTGGATTGTTTTCGTCGCTTCGATCGGGGCAGGTCTCTTAACAGCTTTAATTGTTCAATTTCTGGTGGTTCCTTACCTCCGGAAAAAGGTTCTGAGTAAGTTCAACCTTTTTTTTTCATTGATTCACGATGATTTATTGCAAGCGTACCTTCGATATGACTGTGCAAATGAATTTTAATATAGATGATAATGACAAAAATATCCAAGTTTCACCTTGTGTGCAGTTGACCTGAAACAAAAGGTGGCTAGAAAATGTCTTCATGATTGTTCAAATAAAAATGTACAGTTTATAGGACTGATTAGCGATATGCGTTCCTAACTCTTCAAGTGTACTGACATCTGCTAAATCATGGCTGCTGTTATTTCCAACGCAGACTACTTGGAACTTTTGAGAAAGCGTGAGGAAGAGGGCTATGAGGACGACGAGGAGGACAGCTGGTTTTTTAAAATGCGACTCGCTGTGGTCAATGCATATGAAAGCATGCTCGATTACCTCTATTGCCGGAAATGCCGTAAGCACCGAAAAAAGAATAATACCGCGATGGACGCAGAGGGTCAAATAACCAACAACAACCACCGTAAGCATATTCTTTCTTTGTAACTTCCTACTTTGCTTATGATCACTTTTTATCGCCTCTCCGCAAGGGAGAAAGTAGCTCTCCATTATCTTTCAGTCAGTGATCGATATCATGAACTGCTAACCAAAATTCTGAAGTACCGCTCCAATTAGGAGGAATTACTTAAGTGGTGTTTTGAGCCCAATCATCATGCGGCGTAATCCTGCAATATTTCAGAAACGTCAGGATGTTGGCTCTTGTGCCCACTTCATTTTGGCTGCCTGCAAAATTTGTAGTCGACAGAAAATGACTACCCATATAGTGTGTATCCCTTCTGTCGAGGTCGATGCCATTCTGAATTCGAATATATTTTATAGATAATATGCCGAATATACTAGTTTTGCAGTAATTTGATGGCAAATCTTGTCTTCTTCCAAGTTCGTGCTGGAAATACGGATGCACTTCTGTTTTAAAAAGTTTTCATCGTTTGGTTTTTTTAAAATCATACAATGCCTATTCACATATTATCGTAAGTGTCTATTTAATATCACTTCTGGAGAAGTATTCAGATAAATCCACATGTATGGAGTATTTTGTGAGCTATGTATGGCACATTCTGAATGGCGTAGAGCAACGTATGACTGCCATTTCACAGAGCGCATGCAGCTCTGAGAACCCTAAACGCAAATCCAACGACAAATCAGAGCTACAATTACTTGGGGATTGAAAGGTTCTTATAAAACTTGAGGATATTCCTTTTTCAAGCATAAAATTAAAGGGAAACTAATTTGCTGCCGAATCAGTACATGAAAGAACACTACTGTGCATGTTTTTAGTAAGATATCTTTGAATTTATGAGGACATGGGGAATCAAAAATGGTTGCTACTTTAGTGATCATCTTTTCATCTAAGGTGGCGTTTGCAAACGGCCGCAAAGGCGTGCATTCAAAAGGTAACATCCTGGCGTGTCTAAAATATCTTGGGATTACGCCGTATGATAATTAATATCTCGGCCCCAATTAAATAGTCCTTCCTAGGCGAGTACGCACTCAAAACGTCGGTCAGCGACTGTATATGGCGCTATTAATTCGTACCGGCTGAAGTTCCTTATCCGAGTTTGTGTTCAATAAAAATTTAAGTCGAACGAGGAATATATCTTGGGTAGGTTTCAGAACCAGGAACTGAGACAGTCGTCGTTGTAGGCTGCTCCTTCAGGTATCTGTTAACCCTTTTACTATACGTAACCGTAAATACCTACGTTTATATGGTTCCTCTAGATAAGTGCTTTGCCTTTATTAACAGTTTGAATTTAAGAAACTTGTTAAAAACTAAAGCCTCAGTACTTTCCTGAGACATTCTGAGGGTAGCAGAATCGTAACTCCAGTGTCTCTTGACGAGCCTTCGTGATAGCACCATTATCAGACTCCAAATAGTTCATCCAACCTGTGGTGTCACTTTCTTTTAAGCCCATTTTCGCATTAGGACGACCTTCGCTAAGTGGAAGCGAGAAAGAGTTTAAATGGAGCATTATAAGAGACGGGTGTAAATTCCCATTTTGCTCCTTGTATTTTCTGTGTGAAAACCACGCCTTTATCAGCAAAACCCTTTCCGTTCTTCCCACATGTAGACATGCAGTAATAAGTAGCGTAAATCCTTATTGTGCCGGGCAAACTCCATAATAATGCTGTCATGTTAGTCCTCAGGTCAAAAATACACATCCATCAGTATGAATACGTCCTAGCTTTTTGATCGGACGAATTCTCAAGTTAGGAACCCTCCCAGTCATCCTGACTGATCATATTTGGAAGGATAACACGCGATCATAGGAGAAACCGATCGTTTTGCAGAGATAACCGTCGTTCCAAAATTATTTACTCGATATAAAGTGCCGTTCGACCTTGATCAGCATTCCCACCTCGGACAATTTAAATATTCGCTGTGCACTCATGTCAGTCTCTCTCAGTTAGGACGGCATGGAAACATACAGAATAAAAGCAAAGTTCGCACTACAAAAAATCCAACAATGCATAATATACTATTAGACTTTTTAAAAACCGCAATATACAATATTTTCAACACCAAACTTGAAAAATCAATTTCCTCCAGAACTATCATTAGGCGGCAAATATTCACTAGCTGGTTCGAGGAAAATCAGATGACTTCCCTGAACTCTCCATGATCTAGAGCGGGGCAGGCACTTCCTGCTAGTTAGAAAGTTCGTTGATGGAGACTAAGAGCACTACCAATAGACGCGAAGAGCACTACGGTGTTTGCATCTAGCGCTTGGGAGTTTTCAGCACCTTTTCATGTAATAGCACTCTAAAAGACTTCATGAAGTGCTCCAGGTGGAATTCAAGCGTGCCTAAGAGATGGTTTAACCCGGTTTTAGCTTTCATCCTATATTTAAGCCAGCGCAGAGTCCCGTTCTGTTGTCCAATATAAGCGTGCTTGTTTCCGTCTGTGGAGAAGACTGTTGATTAAGGTGCTGCACTTAAAGTCGGTTCTCCCGGGAAGGTCGACGTCATAGTAGAGGTCGAGTGGAAATTGGAGCAGGTATGCGCTCCCAGCAGTACTATTTTTGCGGTATAATGTGATCCCATTTCTAATAGAAGCGAAAAGGCGAGTCCCAGGAAGCAGTCTTGAAGAAGAAGGCACGATCGCCGGGACAAGAGCTTTATTAGCCTGATCCCATTTCTGGCAGATCACTACTCCTGTTCGCAAACAATCAATATGCTTCAGTGTGGCAGTGCTGAGGAGGCTGTCCAAGGGGATAGACTAATTCTGGAAGGCGTGTGTGATAACCGCTCCTCGAGCCTTACTGTCCGTTGAGTGCGACGCTGTCTCTGAACAGCGGTCACTGAGTCATTGTGGTCAATATTTCACTAATTGTGAGTACGGGAGGTGCGCACAGCTGTATGTCCTCTCATCTTTCAGACTCACTTAATCCTATTTATTACTATTGACTGTCTGTGTCGTCTATAGCGGACTGGTGTCGGCCGTTGATTAGCAACTTACACCCCCTCATACAGTAGTAAACGTCAATTTGATCAACGTTCGGACCTTCACACTCTTTTTTGACTCACCATATTTAGCTTCCTGCCGTCATCCACCGTCAAAGTGGCCTTATTTTTTGCTTCCACTATGCACACTGAGGTGCAACGACAGCATGAAGTCTAGCGACTACTCCTCGAGTTGGGCTTTTCTCTCTCATGAAAAAGGAGTGAGCATTGCGGGAACATGACCATACGCCTGCCTCACTCCAAAACACAACTACTCATTCCAACACCGACTGCATGTTACTAGTGACTTTTGTCTCCATGTCCGGCCTAAGGGGAAGAGCTCTTATCCCAATCTGTCGTATTTTAAGGATTGCCATGCCCTCAGTGATCAGGATTTTTAACTGAACGTTGTAAAATAAACGTCCTGTTGTGAATCCGAATACTTAACAGCTTCAAATGTCTACCGTATGCATTCACTCAGCCACTCTAACAGATAATAAGGTGCGGCAAAGGTTGCAGCAACGGTTCATGGTCTTCAGTGCTGAAGCAGTATAACGGTTCGACAATTGTTTCAGATTTGTACTGTCTTCTGTTTATCTGGGTGCATCATTATGTTCGGACGCACTTTTTTCTTATTCCAGGCAATTTTAGTCCCCAGGCAATAAGGACTTCATCCAAGTGCCTCTTTAAATACATTACCTATTGCATTTTAATCGGTTTCCAGTACAAACTATTGCGAGCGATGAGGCAATGCAGGAAGCCGTCAGA
The DNA here is from genome assembly GCA_902702965.1 of Spirometra erinaceieuropaei. NCBI lineage: Eukaryota > Metazoa > Platyhelminthes > Cestoda > Diphyllobothriidea > Diphyllobothriidae > Spirometra > Spirometra erinaceieuropaei. The sequence goes on along the minus strand of CACRXP010001088.1, from coordinate 105,569 downwards.
CGTCACGATGAGCATATTGCCAAGTCCGACCTCCAGCGGTCACTGGCCTCCGAGTCTACGCTACTTGACCGCGAAACGCCAGAGAAAAGAGTAACTGGTGGGTTTTAACTTTTTGGCAGATTTGCTGTTGACATTAGCTTGGTTAGAAGGGTTAAGACAGTTCCTATCTGCTCTACCTCCCCCTGTGTTATGTGGCCGTAACCTCCCCCTCCCTTGTGTTTGCTGACGCAGACTCAATTGGCGCGGACTCCCATCCTGGAAGTCCGACAAGGGATGACAATCAAATGGAGGATCAAGGAATCGAGGACGATGTGCTCACTGTAAGTTCAAACAATTTGGAGTGGAGTGCGACGATTTGCATGCACGTCCTTATTATCCCAACGAAAACTTGTTCCTTCTACTACTTTAAACGTCCTGTGTCAATTTTTAAGCACAAAGTGGGGGTTAAGATTTCTGGAGGAAATCTCACAAAACCAGGGTCAAGATGGCTGGTATGTCTGTTAGTCGTAGGCTAAGTTCATTAGCAGGTCACCTTGCACTACCCACTAACGCCGTTGAATACATCTCGCAAGGACATGAGTAGTATGATCTTCCACAATAATTGTGCGTGGGCGTATAGACCCATAATGACACATATGAAAAATGCTTTCGCGAATGCACTTCCAGCCGGGTTGTCTAACAAATCTTAAGGATTTCTGACAGACAAGTTAGTTAACTTCACAGGAGGGCAGACGGTCAAGCGTCTCTTGCCAATAAACGCATTGAACAAAGGGGTAGGTGGGCACATTGACTTTGTAGCCGAGCGCGAGCAATTTTGCGGACGAGTCATCCCGGTGTACCGGCTTGTTGTCGTTTAATTTGTCTTGGCACTAAAATTTGGCTTAAAATGCCTTATTTTCCTTTATAAGGAGGCTTTTGGAATTCTCCCTTAAACACCGTATCTGCCCTTAAATTTCACGTTGCAGTCCTATGTAATGCCTTAACGATCAGAATCAAGTTACTAATAGGGGTAATCAAATACTTATCTTTTGCCTTAGCAAACCAGTCGAGTGCTCGTCAAGGACCGTCCCGAGGAGGCCCGAGTATTCTCCTTTGCACAAATCCTCACCGCGACTTTCGGTTCCTTTGTGCATGGCGGCAATGACGTGAGGTAGGCATATATGCATATATTCTTTTGAAAGAGAGAGGGAGAGAGACAGAGTGAAGACGGACTCTTTGGGTTCAGGGTAAGGGCCTTTCAGCAGTAGACGGTGCGGTCTGCTAACCACTGATAACCTATCAGGCTGCGATGCATCAGACGGTCTTCAGCGGCTTGTTCTGTTCGTGCAACTCGGTTCGAGCGTAATGAACAAGGATGCTCATCGGGTGTCCAAGGACGAGATGGGCGCAGGACGCGGACTTGCGCGTGGATTAGTTTATGGTGATAGCAGAGTGACGCAGCATCTGCCGCGCTGTCTCCTCTCTCATCAGCCTGAGCCCGGTGGCAAGACAGAGTCAAAAGCACCAAAGGAGGGTTGGGGCAGTAGTTGATAGAGCAAGGGACCGTCTACGCGTGCCACACACACCCTAGTCTGGGACCAGGTTTTCACAGAAACAAATCGGGCGGTTTGCAGTCCCTCTGAGTTGAAGTGCCATATAGACTGGGTTAAAAGAGGAGTCACTGCAGCCTCGCCAATCCTTGAGAGAACCCTAGGTCTTCCCCTGAAGTAAAGGAATTCCCTTGGCTGGTTTGTAATACTGATACGCACAGAATACTGCTGCCCGACTGACATTTAAATTAGTATTATTCCAACCGCCTACTTTGGTTTTAATAAGCGGCAAAATCACTACGCTTCGTTTGACTGCTACACTTAAGTAAATACTATTTACAACAAAAGGTCGAAAAATTAGCGAAACTATTGGCGTAGCACTTTTTGAATTATAGAGTTTGATTATCCGCTTATTATTGGCCAGACAAACCAGGTGTTTAGGTTTTTTAAGATTTACGAGGTACCTCCTATGCGCTTTTTGCGAAACCCATATCAAACTCCCCCTCATCTTAGACAGAGGAATCCCACTAGTTAGAATAATGGTGAAAAGTGTCTTACGGCACATTTCTGAACGAGGTCTGCGAACTCCGTAAATATAAGACTACAGGCCCCATATAAACAAACATTTATAGCTCAAAAGCCACTTTTTAAATAACTGTTTTGGAGAAAACGCAGCCAAAAATATCAATATGATCGACGGGCTTACAGCTGGTCTGGATGACGAGAGAATAAACCCAAAAACGCATTTATCCATCTACTCAGCATTTCCGTTTGATGTGTCAAACATATATAGTGAGACGCGAGGCTCAAGATGCTTGCTAGCAAACAACCCGCAGGTAACGGAAAATTTGAATACTAGCTTCAATAAGGAAAATCAGAATGTCCGTGTATGCTTTTAGTTCATATGCCGTGCTTGAGTTCAGAAGTACATTTTGAAACATTCATTGGCTTTCAGTAATGCCATAGGGCCCCTGATTGGACTGTGGATGGTGACGACTACCGGCTCGGTCGTAACTGAAAAAATGACACCCGTTCTCCTCCTAGTCTATGGGGGTGTTGGAATATCCATTGGCCTCTGGGTTTGGGGTCGAAAAGTGATCCAGACAATCGGTGAGGACCTGACTACAATCACTCCCTCCAGGTTTGTTACACCTTGTCACACCTATTTTATCCGCCCTCTGACTAATTTGTATTAAAAAAGATTTCTAGGCGACTTAGCAAACAACATGTGGAATTTAAGTTTACCCGTTATGAGAACAGTTAATTTTCATAGTTAGGAAACAGCGAGAGACTGCCGAGTTGTCATGGTCGTTGAGCAGCATCAAGGTATTGAATTGTCTTTTGGGTCTTACAAGGATCTGTGGCAGTCTTATTTGCTTAAGAGATGTTATCAATTTTTTTAGTTCTTATAAACAAGTATTTTCTGACTCTTTGGTAAAAATAACCTAAACCGAAAATAATTCGATGATTTTGTCTGGATGGAGAAAATAACTCTAGGTTGTCACAGCAGTTGTAAGCTGAGTCTTACATATGCAAAATGTCTGCTAATTGTTTACTACCCTTACAAAGGCATAAATCGGGCATAAATCACGTGCTACACCTAGACAATGCTTGTGAATCAGGAACCCCCTCAGAGGCGAATATATGCATAAATTAGCCGAAATAGGCCACTGTAACCTAATAAGCATGGGGCGAGTTAGCTAGCATAATGGTATCTGTCTCCAGGGAACATGCCGCACACGTTCTTCTCAAGCCCATGCAACCAGTTTTTCCACGTAGCCTCAATGTTCGCTTGGGCAAGGGGAGACATGAAATGACATATGCGTATGGGAACACTAATCATAGAGTCAAGTAGAGTTAACAGTATTCAATTGACAGAAGACCCGACAATTTGGTAAATTAGCGACAGTCCCGTTAGGTTTGGTTAGGTTTCTCTTATAATTTGCGTTCTGTCTCGTTTCTAAGTGCCCTGTGAACTGGAATTCAGGAAGTTCTCGCCCATGCGTCAAGACCGTAGTCGAGGACGCTATGGGTCTGTATGGACATGAGAATGAATTCTTTTTTCGATTTTATTGTATACTCGTTAACTTTATTGTTTATGCGCGTCATTGGAAGAATGCGGACAGTCTTAAAACAGCTAAACCGGGCACTTTGACTGCCGACTATGGCGGTTCCGCTTTGCGAGGCTGAAATCATTTACATAGGAGCCCGGTTTTCCGTACCAAACTATGGTGAGTGACCGATCTCATGAAATGTTGGCCAACATTCTAGAATGCGTTTCCGATTAGGAATGATTACTTACGTGGGGTTGTTATACTGATTATCCTGTAGCATAACCCTATAACATTTCGGACTCACCAGGTTGTTGGCTTTTGAATGCACTTCTTTTTGACCTCCTGCAGAAACTACACTGGGTAAAAATGACTACTTAAGTGGCATGCATTTTTCTTATTGATTATCGATTGTCTTATAAATTTGAATATATTTTATAGAAAACATGCACAAAATATGCTTTCTTTCGCTCATTTGGTAGGAAACCATAATGTCTTCATATTGTATGCCCGAAGAAAGTGTGTATTTAGGTTTTAAAAAAGATTTTAATTATGAGATTTTTAAGACCGCGCGATGTTCATGCGTGCAAGACCGCACATGTCCGTTTACTATTGCTCCTCATGAAATGTACAACACAGTCCGGATCCAATGCAAAATTTCATGAACCCTATGTGGTATCTTCTTAAGGGCATAGGGTAATAGATGATTCTCCTCACGCGGAAGGCATGCACCTTGTAGACTGGAATTGCCAAACGCTGACGTAATGGCAGATCAGGCTGAAAATTATTCGAGAATTGGGAAGCTTTTTTAAAACCTAAGTACACACTTTCTTCGTGCATAAACTATCAAGATAATGTGATTTCCTACCAAATGAGCAAAAGAAAGCATATCTTTTGTGCGTGTCCTCCTTAAAATATATTTGAATTTATAGGACCATTGAAAATTAATAGGAAAGATGCATGCTACTTAAGTAGTATCCTGGCGAGTTCAGTACCTGACTCCAGAACCAAAACGGTTCCCCAATTGTTGAATTCTAGTCAGCACTTTAATAGTTGATTCCTTATTTAAACTTATATTCAATAGGTACTCACAATATAGCACGTAATAGATGGCGTTTCTTCGAGTCTAAGCACCTGTGTTTTTATTTCGGATTTTTTTAGCGGTGTATGCATTGAACTCGGTTCCGCAGTGACCGTTTTGGTGGCCAGTAAAGTTGGCATTCCAGTCTCCACCACGCACTGCAAAGTGGGCTCCATAGTTGTTGTTGGCCGTGCACGCGCGAAAGAGGATGTCAACTGGAAACTCTTCATCAACATCATCATCGCTTGGGTTGTAACACTGCCCGTCTCAGCAGGCATCTCTGCCCTCGTCATGTACATATTTACCCACACCTGATCGATCTCTCTCGCACACACACCAGATGTGCTAGGAATGCCTGTCAGTCTTTATTAACCTTCCTGTGGAGCATTTTGCTTGATGGGACACGGAGCGCTTTGTCAGGGCCGTCCGCGCCGAGTTGCCCACCCACCTCTCTGTCCCTCTGTGCTCCCATCCAAGCCCTCAAAAACACTTTACACCACCCAATCTCCTCACCGGATGGTTGGTTTGTGTGTGTGTGTGTGAGTGCGTGTGTGCCTTAGAAGGGCCCTTTTGAGAGTCCGGTTAAGTCCTTCCTAATGTGAAGTTTTCTCCAACTTTGAACATAATGTATCAAACGAAGAGACAAGTTAACACCTTGATCAACCGACTTTTGTATTTTCACTGCTCATACGTTTGCCCTTGGCTGCTTGCGGACTGACAAAAATACTCTGAGCATTTGAGGCGTGGTGACTCGTTGTGCAAACCGGTTAAAATGCGAGTATTAAACTGGCTGAACGCTACTGACATCTCAGGGGTTCAACTCAAAAAACCGGACACACAAACGGAGTAGGCAACTTTTAGTTTTTTCATACTTAAACGTGTTAATCCATAAGAGAAGCACCTTAGCCCCTCCGTGACCCTAAAAACAATAATTTGCCTCAAGGACACTCTACTGGGGTAAGATATTGACTAAAGCCATCCTTTTAAGTCCGCTACTTTCTTTACGTCGTTAAGTTGAACCAACCGTCTGGTGGAAGCTGTTGCATCAGACATGGATATTAAGAACCCTGGTAATACAGGGAGTCCTCTTGGGAACTTTGGCAGGATTAACGTGGTCAATAAAGCACCCGCCTTGATTTCCCAAGATGATATTTTTGATGATTAATCACGAGAAACCAGTTACTTGACGAAATACGGCCACGCTAACACTTCGAAATGGTTTGGGAAGTGTGTCCATTAAAAACGAAAATGCCTGAAAGCATTCGACATTTTCTGCAAACTGAAAGTGTACAGTATAGACCCAAAAAGGTTTTAGGGAGGACAATCGCATGCCAAAGGTCGCTGTCCATAAAATTTATTCTAAAATAGAGTGTACAACTATCAGTCGCTCACAGAGATGATAACAAGTTGCCAGAAGTTCTGTGGACGAAATTTTTAAGAAGAAAGTGATATAACTTGATCTGATACTTACAAACAACACGGATTGTATGTGTGCTCGATTGTTGTCCCAATCATCAACACGGCAGAGAAAGTAAACACGACCGGTCACGGCAAATATATAGAAACCTGCAAAACATGCATGTACTTGTTGCATCCCCTTCAGGCTAGCTAGAATCCTGTTTGTTCTACTTTACATGGGAAGGGGTCAAGATGCGGTTATGTAGCCCCACCTGGTGGACACAATACTGTTGGGTTGGGGTTTGAGTTAGAGGTTATGGTTAAGGCTTAGGGGTTATGACTAGGGGTTAGGACAACTATTTCTCAGCCACTCAAAGTACAACCGCGCGTTCCCAACAGCTTTTCTTTTGCATACACCTGCCTGACCTCGTCGCCTGTGTGTTCTCCAGCGTCGCCTATAAAAACTCCTATTACCACCGGTCCCGTATTACAGGTGGCTGGGGTTTGTTTACTTCAGGTGGGGCCACATAACCATACCTGATCGAAAAGGGCTAGGAGAGCTAAGCAACGTCTTGTAGACATGAACCAGTCAGGTTTCAAAGAAGCACTATGGCCGCGGCCAATGGCGAGACGTTGTTGAGGGCGTGCTGATGCATTCACGCAAGACACAGCCGGGGCCGGTGCACGTGGTTTCTAGTAAGACCCAGCATATTTTCGGAAATGAGGGATGAAGGTCAGTACTTCTACTTGAAAGGCCACTCAGTCAAGGTAAACAGGACTGCTTCGTCTTCCGCACGCGGTCCCATGTTCAACCATCAACAATTTTGCGTGAGTGATGTTTGAACGCACTTGCTGCAGTCCTCAAATGGACGTCGGGAATCTTCTGGACTCTGCCGTACGTGGCTTGTGGTGCACAGGTATTCCTGACGAAAGATCTCTGACTGGTCTTTTTTCCTTGACTGGCTTTTTGGGAGTACCTCCCTATGCTCGTATAATCTACAGTTTGACAGTCGATTTCGACGATGTCCACCGTGTGCTACACAGCAAGGTGCAGCAGGCACGGTGACTTGCACGTGAATTAGTTTATAGAGATAGTAGACTTGCGCAACATCTACCGCAATCTCTCCTCCCCACTCCCCGTCTGTGCCCGGGTTCAAGACTGAGTCAAGAAGACCGGAGGTGGAAGGAGGGCGCAGGTGGGTGACACGGTCGAGTCCGCACCTTGGCGTTCCAATCCACACCCTCAAGTCCACACAGCCAATGACCAGGTTTTTGACCAACAACAGCAGCAGCAACAAAATCAACAAGAACAACAACACCCCGACGGGGGTCAGAAGAACGAGGATGATGACTGGGCAGCCATGCCCATGACCTGTATACCCAGCGGGAGCGCAAGCGCATCTAGCGGCAGGGAACCAAGTGTCAGGGAACTGCCAGCGCATACCAGGCTGCGGGGGCCATGGTTCGTTAATCCTGGCATAGCAGACACTTTCAAACCTTTCGATCTATAAGGGCGACACTTGGTCCCGCATTTAGCCTGGGCCGTCATTCTTCAAGGTTAGGTTACCAAACAGTCGTAGACTCGGTGGCACTACCCATGAAGTACACCCCTTCTAACACTCTCCACAGTCGGCTGCCTTCCAAACCACGGCACTCGACGAACCGCCTTCGTCTCAGATTTCGATCACACTTGAATCAAGAGAACCAAACAGTGAAAGGGCCGAGATGTACACTTTCCGCTTGCGTGGAAGAGTGCCGTCAGATGATCTATGAGTTGGGGGCCATCGTGCTTGTAGACCTCATCAGGGATTGCATCAGATCCGGATGCTTTCCCGCTGGAGAGCTGCTGCACGGTCCTGATGGTTTCAAGGAGAGAGATCGGTAGCTCGAGGTCAGCGTTGGTCTCCACTTGCAGCAAACGGGTGATGGCGGCGTCGGTGGTGGTGGAGGGGCGGTCAAGGACGCCTCTGAAGTTTTCGGCCCATCGCCATAGAATCTGTGTCTTCTCAGTTAGTAGGGTACTGCCGTCGGCGCTGAAAGGAGGTGCAGTACGTTTTGTTGTCGGATCGTAGACGGCTTTGATTGCGGAGATGTTCTTCCTTTCGTTGCGCTCCGCGTTCTTTGAGCCTCCACGACTTTGCGAGCCGTGCGGGCGCCCTGCATCTCGCGCAGTCACTGTTGCACAAGGCGGTGAGTATGGTGGAGGGCTGCTCGTATAATGACAGAGATGAGGAATGAGCAGTGTCGCCAGAAGTCTCGAAATCCACTGATATTCAGCACTTTCCCATCGGATGGACAGACACGTGCGGAAGAGCGGGAGGGTTTCGTCTAGCTCAGTGGGAAAAGTCTGATGCTGTTCAAAGTGTATCAGAGAACAACAACAACAACAACAGCAGTAGCAGCAATAGCAGCAACAGTAGCAACAGTAGCAGCAGCAGCAGCAGCAGCAGCAGCAGCAGCAGCAGCAGCAGCAGCAGCAGCAGCAGCAGCAGCAGCAGCAGCAGCAGCAGCAGCAGCTAAAGAGGTCAGAATACTAAGAGAACGAATTTAAAAAAGGACGGCCAGTTGAAATTCTCCAAATCAGTACTCCTCAGGGTTAATTAACAAGACGACCGTCGATGGGATCTCATAGAGGTCACTCGAGTTATGTTTGCAAATGCCAGAATGTGCCCTTCGTGTGGGGCAGATCTCTCTGTAAGCAGATGCAAATAGGTGACCTTTGGTATAGTGCCATCTTCAAAGAAAGATGTACCGGATTCCTGTGTGCCTGTAATGTCCCAGTTTCTGGCAACCGATCAATGCTCGCTGCCGTGCCTGATTGTTCTCAGCCAGACAAAAATAATCAAATTTTTTCACAGTTACACAGTCACGCGTGGAATTTTGCCTTAACACGATATGCTAGTTGTCCCTCCAATGCAAATCCATCCACTTACGGTCAGTGACGAATCTCATGAAATGTTAACCGAAATTTTAAAAAGCGTATCCGGTTGCGAAGAACTCCTTAGGTGGGGTTGTAATATTGAGTGTAGAATGGTATAATCGACAAAGACAAAGAAGACGGGAATGGCCATTTCCGGCTTACTAGCCGTTGTCAGCCCGCCATATCCAACCTCGAAGTGTGGAACACCTAGGACTCGATCCAGCGACCTGATGGTTGGAAATCTCACGTCTCTAACCACTGAGCCACGGGTTTGTTGTCCTGTCGGTTGCGATAAACAATGGTGGAGCAGCGCTCACCGATCGTGTTACGGAGCTCACTCGTCCCGTTGTGCCTTACAGGATCTCTCTCTCTAGCCCAACCAGCAGCCGCACAGTGAAGCATTCTGCTGATATCATTAGCCGCTGTGCGGCTACTAGTTGGGTTTGAGAGAGGGCCCCTAAGGCACAATGGGACGAATGAGTTCCGTAGAAGCGTTCCGTGAGCAGCACGTAAGGGTGTCGGCTTCTGAATGAACTTCTTTTCAGTCGCCTGTAGAAACCACACTTGGTGAAAAATGCTCACCCATGAAGTATGTATTTTTCTGCAGATTTTCGATGCTCTTTTAGATAAAAATACTTTTCACAGAAAAAATCCGTAGAAACACCTTTTTTCTTGTGCTTATTGGGCAACTAAAAACGCTTTTATCAAATTGTTTATTTGAAAGGGGTACATATAGGTTTCAAAACGGACCAAATTTGCGATCAATCTGCCGGTGCATTTAGGTTTAAAATTTGCAAGCTACAAACTACATACCTTCTATGTAAGGAAAGCCATGCATCCGTCCATTTCACCAGGAAAATAGCACATAGTGCTCAAAACGCCGTCGGGAATCGAAAAAACCCTTTCGAAACCCAAATCAATCCTTTTCAATCATAAACTTTGTAGAAGACATGATTTGCCAGTAAATACAAGGAAGAATATTTCCGCGCGTTTTTTTCTGCAAAATATTTTTGGAATTTACAAGGGCATCGAAAATCGATGGGAAAAATGCATACCACATAAATGATCATTTTTACCTTGTGCGATTTTTCACAGGCGGCTGAAGAGAAGTGCATTCAAATGTCAGTATCCTGGCATGACTGAAGTATCTTGAAATTGTGCTGTAGGAAAATGAACTCTTCGCCTTAATAAGATCATCCTTCGTTATCGAAAATGCACTTCAGAATGTCCGATTTCATTTCATGAGATTGTTCTAACTTGCTTACTGGGACAGACACCAAATAAAAGTCGATTTTTCAACACGTTTGAAATATTAACTGCTTTCCGCAAACTTACTCAAGTCTGACGACGAGCTAGGGGAATTAGGGTCGAAAATATACTTAATAAAGTTCTCTTTTTTCCCAAAGAGCACGCCTGCCTTTAACTAATACACATACACATACCGATTCCGCGTTAAGGTCGTTAACCTGTGTTAATTCGTGACATTTCATGAGTTAGCACAGGTACTGTAATTGGACATTATATGTTATGTATAATATTGCGCTTCCACTCAAGAGAGAACTAGCTTACTTGTATCAAGTCTTCCTAACTGACGGAAAGCCGAGTAGTTTCGTGAAAAACTGCCTCCATCGTCAGAGGTAACCATGTGTTCAGAGTTCTAATGGAGAAGTGGTACAGAAGAACTGCCATTCCTTGTCCTACATGCAGGGGATTTCAAAAGCGGTCGCCCGAAAACTTAACCGTTCTGGCATCTGCGACGCCTACAAGCCGGCATCCTCCTTACGCGCAGTATTATCCCGGGCAAAGGACCCCAAAGAACAGCAAAGTAACGTCATTTACCGTATCCCGTGGGCCAACAGCTATTGTGTTTGTATTGGTCACATTATCGACGACCAAGGACTCGTATTAACGAACACGAGCTAGCTATCCATCGATGATGACTCGTGTTTTTGTGCACGTCCTTGATGGTGACCACCGTTTCAGTTGGGATGGTACTGAAGTGGTCGTCATGGCTAACGCCGATCAGGCACGGGAATTCCTCAAAGCTTGGTATTCCGGCGCGGACAGCATCAACCGCCGTGTTGACCTAGATATCCACTACGAGGGTCCCCGATCGCGGTGGCCTGACTGCGTCCACCTTAAAAACAACTACTGCTAATGCATGCCCGGACATGTAGGATCTCGCCGGCACGCCATTCTTTCCT
>CACRXP010001088.1:75818-94345 GCA_902702965.1 Spirometra erinaceieuropaei | reverse complement strand
AGCCACAACTCAGACCCATAACGCCTCCACTCACCTCCGGCAACCATCACAACAAGATCCACTCCTCCCCCTCACAGTGTCGTCTGCTTATCTCTCCGTCTGCGCTCTCGTACAACAGTGCTATAACCCACCTCTCACTATTAATTTAGTCTGACGAGAGGTTGGGGTAACCAGCTCGAAAATTTACGACTAAAACTGTTTTTTTTTTCCGACGAACATTCTCCTTTCCTTATATCCCCTCGTGATGCATACAACAGTAGGTGGGCTAACTCATGAAATCTCAACAGAAATTCCCAAATGCGTTTCCATTCCGAAATGATCAAGTAAGTAGGGTTGTAAAACAAATAATCCTGCAGCATAGTTCTATACTAATTCAGTTACCCAAGGGCGCCGGCTTTCGGACAAACTTCTTTCCGGCTGCATCCAAAAACAATACTCCGTAAAAAGTAATTACTTAAGAGGCATGCACTTTTTCATTGGTTTTCGACGCTCTTAAAGATTCCATTATATTTCATGGGAAACATGCATAAAAATATTCATTCTCTTGCTCATTCGGTAGAAATTGGCGTCTTCTTCCAATTTCATACTCAAAAGAAGAGTATAATTCGGTTTTAAAAAGTTCCTAATTGTGAGATTTTTTAATACTGTAAAATGCCCGTTCCTAAAACGTCATGTCTCTGCATTTACCAATGTGGCTTGTAAAGTTAACAATATGTCTCAAATCTACTGCTAAATTTTATGAACCCCATATGGTCTCCTCTTAATACGGTAGATAAATATATGATTTTTCGTACGCTAAAATTATACGGCTTGTAGTTTGGGAACCCTGAATGCAAGTGTAACGGCAGATCGGGTTCAAAATTATTCGGGAATCGGAAAAGTTTTATAAAACCGAATTATACCTCTTCTTCGAGTATAAAATTGAAAGAAGACGTCATTTTCTACCGAATGAGCAAGAGAATGAATATTTTTATGCATTTTTCCCATGAAATATAATGGAATCTTTAAGACCGTCAAAAATCAATGAAAAGTGCATGCCTCTTAAGTAATTACTTTTTACGGAGTATTATTTTTGGATGTAGCCGGAAAGAAGTTTGTCCGAAAGCCGGCGCCCTGGGGTAACTAAATTATTATAGAACTATGCTGCACGATTATTTGTTTTACAACCCTACTTACTTGATCAGTTTGGAACGGAAACGCATTTGGGAATTTCTGTTGAGATTTCACGAGTTAGTCCACTTACTGTACTTCAGTTATTCAACCATTATAATATGCCTATAGTTCACTGCCTCTCGTCTGTTTGTCGTAAGAGGACCTATCAGTCTCTAGCACAGAGGTATGTAATTTTTACCGAAACAAGGATTTTGAAAATGCGGTCAAAGATGGACTTGGTTTTACAAAGAAAGTTTTCCTATTCCCGTCTTCAGACATCAGAGAGCAGGACTGGTTTTGTCGTAAGACGTTGGTCGATTGATGTGTACCGTCTCTGGAGTAAAATCCGGTTGTCCGTATGTCCCAAATGCTCCCAAATGATTTTCCAATAAAGTTGTCATTAAGTGAATCATTCGTTTCGTTGTGTTCTTTTTCTGTACTAGGTGTGTTGGCAGATTTTGAATAAGTTATTTTGACGCAGCTGTAAAGAACTCGTCGACCGCAGTGGGATTTGAACCCAAGACAGCAAGGGGAAGGCTTAAGCACAGCCAACGTTCTAGCCTCTAGAGCCACGATACCGAACCGGCAACCGTGAGTTTAATTACACTTGAGTCAAGTAAACCGTTCAGTCGACTGTAAGTTGTGACCGTCAAGTCGAGATTGGCAAAACAATTAGTCTAGAGTCCACTATCTGACTACCAGACTCACTAAATAGCCTAGGTGGTTAAAGATTTGACTGTACTCAGGCCTCCTGCTTGCTGTCGTGGGTTGGAATCCTGCCGAGTTTTTCACAGGCGGCTCGGACGGATTATTTAATTCTGCTAAAAACGCGTATCATAATATTATCAAAAAGGCCATTTTCAGTGTGTAGTTATCCTACTCTTACGTGACACAACGCTGGGTCAAGAACAAATCAGCTTCAGAGCAAAACAAGTGACCCCGCGAATTGTGAGTTCTTGACGTGAACATGTTTATCATTGCCTAGAGATGGATTTATTCAATCCGTTTATCTTCTAGTGGTGTCTGCCGGTAAGGATTAATTATATGCGTGGGGTAAGGAAAATCTATGGGAAGTGTCTGCAATATGTTTAAAAGTAGGTGTTGTTCGGTAGAGTTTTTAGTCGTCCCTACGTCGGCAGGATGACATTCGCTGACCTGCATCGCTCCAAGGAGTCGACGCTGCTGAAGTACCAACACTGATTCATTGTTCTGCACCCCCATACGTAATTCTTTAGAAAGAGTTAGGAAAATGAAGACGAAAGGCAGCATCCGTGCTGCACATTGCCAAACGGGACAGATCAGTGGACGCCGTTTCTAAGTGAACTTTGATTAGCACCGTGATCAGCTGGTTGAGTGCTTGCCTCTCAAATCAGCCAAATATAGCTTCGATCCCTAGATTTGGCCAGTCGGGAGGCTTAGATATGGCTGGCTGATGAGTCATATGGTCCACAGCTGTCTTTTCAGATTTCTCCAATCCTTTTCAGCAATGGTTCTTAACGATATGCTAGATTCTTCGAGGGAGCAAGCCTTGAAAAATTTCCTCAGATAGCAGAAGCGAAACACGTCGAGCCTGCGTTGAGTCGGTTCATACGGAGGGTTCTCAGGAAGGAGGTATAACAGAGACCGGTATCCTCTAGCTCCTTTTGACTCCAGCACTAAGGCGGCTGATATAAACACCGAAAGTTACAGTGCGCAAAACACTTTGCCGTTGCAGTAGGAGTTTTGTATGCATGATGATCTACGACTTTGACAGTTAGGTTACTACAACTATAAACAACTCACATCCTGAGACTGCGATCTCCTCTTGCCTCTGATGCTCACAGGCAACGTTCCAATTTTTGCGCGCTGTTATGTCCCCTTACCTGAGAAAATGATTCATTTTTGTTTACATGGTCCTTTCGAAGACGCGAGAAAACAAAAATAACTAGGAATAGCTGGAAAAAATTTGCGTCAAGACAGTGGAATTATTAAGTGCTAGCATCAGTTTCTGATACCACCCACAGACCCAATAGTCAGAGCACGTTTAGTGCGTACTGAGGAGAAAATGCACACCAACGGCGTTGCTACCTTATCTGTACGCAAGAGGATTGCACCTCAAGTCAGTCAGAACTGTCATTCAGATGGTAATAACTTCAGCTTGTTCGCCTAGAGGGAAGACAGGTTGCTTTTTATAAGTGAAGAAGAAAAGTCGAGCACCGGAACACTTTGTTTATTGTCCTGAGCATTCGGACTCGTGCGGAAGTCCATCGTCAGAGATAGTAGCAGTCACAGAACAAGCGACAGTTATAGGGCATTTAGGCTAATCATCGACTGACGGCACAAGACTGCAGGTGACTGCGCAGGGCTCTATACACCGGCTCCAGATCGATACATCGATTGACTGAGGTCCAGGCTTCAATAAATTCTCGGCCGTTCTTGTTTCCGGCGTGGGCGACTATTTTGGTGGCTGGGAAGTTAAACTCATGACCCATTTCGTAGGTATGGGTGGCCACTTGTGCTAATGCGCCGCCTCGTCGCACAGCCAGCTTGTGTTCGTGTATGTGCGATCCGAGCATGCGTCCGATCTGGCCTGTGTAGTTAAAAGGACAGTTTTGACACGGGATGCGGTGCACCACTCCAGATTTCTTTTCAGCCTTTAACCGGTCTTTACTTTTCATGACCCTTCTGCGCATGTTGGCTTTGGGGCGGTGTGCAATTCCAACACCTAGCTCCGCTGCAATGCGCTTGGTCACTTTTGTAGCACCCTGGATGTATGGCAGCGAATGCTATATTGTCAATGATATTGTTGTTTGAGCTCTCTGAGGACGACCGCGTAGGCAGCGACATATGAATGCTCTCGGATAGCTATTTTGCACAAACTGTTCGCGGAGATAGCGGGCCTCACGTGCCCCGTTCTCCGGTTTTCTGCAATGAGTTTGGATCCGTTTGAAAAGCGTCTTAATACAGTTTCGTTTGTGGGCTACCGGATGGTTGCTTTGAAAACTGAGAAGATGTGTGCTGTTCGTTGCCTTCTTATAAACTGTCGTTTCAAGTTCACCGTTAGGGTTTCGTTTGACAAGCACATCCAGGAAGGGAAACTGCTGTTCCTGTTCTTCTTCCTTCGTGAACTTTATATCAGGGAAGATTGCATTGAGCAGGCAGTGGAAATGTTGTGACATGTCCTACTTTACGCTGGCAAACGTGTCGTCTACGTAACGGCGCCAAAATACCGGCTGATCTTGGATGAAGACAATCTTTTATAACTCCTGTAGGACTTGTCCGAAAGCTCAGAACAATAAACGAAGTGTTCCGGTGCTCGATACCTCTTCTTCTTTACTTATGAATACACCTGGAACTCGAAATTTCTCCTTCATTCGTGAGGTTGCTTTTTCCCACCTGCCTGCAGGCATTGAGTGACCATTTGTTAGTTTTTTGGTTTTAAATTTCTCCAGAAATCAACTCCAGAAATTAACTGCACGTAGTAGCACTCACCCCTTCCTGCTCGACGACAGACTTTTCCGTCTAGTAATGGACTACTGAATACGTCGGCCGAAAATTCAGAAACAGAAGAAAGTTACTCCAGAAACCATCCCTTCCTCTCCCACCACCTGGTCCCAGAATCTTGGTTTTAGAATATAACATACTTGCAGTACGGGTACTAGCTAAAGGCGCAGACAAGCATGCTTCGCCGTTATTCTGCCGCTGTATGGCACATCTGCGAGGGGTTCAGCTCTTCAGTGGGTCCCCCAGCTTTCCCCGTCTGCTTTCTGGCAGATACTCCAGCATACAAATTTTCGCTTTTTAATTTCCCCAGAAATTAACTGCTAACTTGGTGTAGGTCAGTTTACACTAGGGTCTAAAGACGCAGACCGAAATTTTATACATGAATATTTTGGCCGAAGTCCATCAGCCACAGCGGGATAACCGCGCAGTATTAATTAACTGCCCACAGACAGCTAATAGTATATTTTAAAGTCGGAAGATATTAAAACGTGTTTCACAGTTAGTGCCTTATGACTGTGCAAGTTCCACAGTTGCAATTGTCTGGCTTGATAATCGTTTTAGATATTTCTTTAAATATATACAAAACAAGTCTAGCGGAGAAACGAATACACACGAATTACACACAAAACTGTAGGTTTTAAAGCGTTCTGCAAGTACAGCACCCCTTGTGACTTCATCGCCCGATATCTGCGACTGTCTATGATGATGGACTCGGAGAAAATTTAAAACGTCAGGTAGCGATCGCATCTCTTTCTACCAGATCACCGATTTAAGGCAGAAGCAAGCACATAAATTCCTAAGCACGCATTAAAACGCATGGCACTGACTAGAATTGTCGATAGAGACGAAGATGGGAGTTTCCGGAGGTTGTTTAGAAGAAAGGGGAACGCGATCGTTTATAACAAGAGTCTTGGTCGCTTTCCGTTTCGGTTTCGCATTGGGTTCCATGTTCAGAAACGGCTGTCACGAGGATAGATGAGAACGTGAATTCGCAACGTAAGGCGGACAATATTCTTCTTGAAGTGATCGCGTCCCCTTCTTAACCAACATAAATAACTGAATAATATTTTCGATAGAAGGGGGTGTCTTGGATGCAGTTGTTGCGCTGCCATGCACGGTCCACAATTTTACTCCAAAAACTATTGCCTACTGCCTTTCAGGAAGACTTTTTCTGGCTAACTTGAGGGTAATTATTTGCAAAAATTTCCTTATTTAATCACTTACTGCCGCTATCGGGATGAATTTTGTCGCGTAAGGAGTTAAAAGTCCTCTTTTTTGAATTCTAGTACTGCAAAATGTGGAATTATTTGGTACTATGAATTATGCCTGATAACCACATAATTCCAGTCTCCCCTGTCTTTGTCAATAATATCATTCTGCCTGTATCATGCGCAGCTGTGCGGCTGCTGGTTGGGCTCGAGAGAGAAAGCCTATAAGACACAACGGAACGAGTGAGTTCCGTATGAACGATCGGTGAGCGTCCCCTACCATCATTATTCGTACTACAAAATATTACGAAGTTTTCCTGGAATACTTGGCATTTACATTTGTCTGGACCTCATCTGCCTGGACAGATGATGCCTGTAATATAGGTGGTTTCTGGCCAAATTCCATGGAAACTAAGATAAGAACAAAGTTAAGGTTAAGACTTGGATAAGAGTTAAGGTAAGAGTGGGGCTATGAGGTGGATCCAAGGTTAGGGCTTGTGTTAAAGGTGGGGTTGGGATTGAGGTTAGAATTAAGATTTGTGTTAGAGCCCGTCATTGCTTTCGGACTCGTGAATATTTACTCTTCCTTGAATTCACCACGACGACAACTGTATTACGTGGACTGGGTGTTCCTATTTCCTTTTTCCATTTGGAGGGCCATATAAACGATTCCGACCAAATACTGAAATCCAACGTACGCATGCTTCGGGGAGAGGCTCAAGTCACCGATTTGATGAATCAGGAGCCAAATATACATAAGCATGAATGGTCAGTTCATAGGTTTTTTGAAATTAATTAACAAGCTATTTTCGAGTGAGTTCAGTAGACCTAATTGGAAACATTATTAACTGATAGTAGGGGCGCGACAGCACGTGAACTGACACGAAATTAAGATCCCCGATCAGTGGCATTGCAACCGGACCTTTGTTAAACTTTACATTTACTGGTTTGATTAGGAATTCTGGTCAATGATTTATGAGGCTG
Source organism: Spirometra erinaceieuropaei (assembly GCA_902702965.1). Taxonomy (NCBI): domain Eukaryota; kingdom Metazoa; phylum Platyhelminthes; class Cestoda; order Diphyllobothriidea; family Diphyllobothriidae; genus Spirometra; species Spirometra erinaceieuropaei. The sequence goes on along the minus strand of CACRXP010001088.1, from coordinate 87,518 downwards.
AACGCATGCTTCAATTCGTGGAAGTATCAAATATCTCAGTTTGAGAAACAAAACAAACAACATCTGACCAGATAGTTCTGTGGGAGAGCAATCACTGCGCCAGCCTCTAACACGGAATCCCCGACACTGTAGGATGACTTACAATGTTATCCGTCAAGTTTCGAAGCGAATTGCTGCTAATGCCGGTTGAGACACCAGAAAGCGGGTCTTACGCGAAAGATGAAGCCGGATTATCTGCTCTTCCGCTGCGATCACTTCCAACTCCAGTCGGATTGACTCAATCCGGTTCTCTAGAATCTGACTAAATCGACAGGAGAGAGTAGGGAGGAATGTGGACCGCTTTTTCTCACCATAATTCAACCAGTGTTAACGGGCGAGATTACTCGGAATGGTGGTGGTGGTTTATTTACACTGCGGCCCTGCGTAAACTGAAGCTGCTGACTGAGGAATTTTGTGCTTTTTTCTATTGTCGGTCGATCCCACTGCTGCATGCATAAAGCACTACGGGCGTCAGAAGATATGCATCTAAAGCACAAGACGGCGGCGTCTACCCCGTATGATAAGTGTGGTGGTCAAAGTCGATTTACTAACTGTCGTTTTGGGACTGTGGTGAAGTCAATTCACATGTGTAATTATGGGATTTTCGAGACCGCTCAGCATCGTATCTGTCCGCCTAATAATGATGCTTATGAAATATACAACATGGTTTAAATCCATTACTAAAGTTTATGACTTTTGTATAAAAACTTCCTTATCATGCAGTATTTTTCCTACGGAGACATCTAGCGCAGGTGCAACTGTGGGTAGGACTCAAAAGTACTCGGGAATTAAAAAAAGTTTTCATTAATGAAAATGCCCTTTACCAAATTTCAAAACTCTAAGAAGGCCCAATTTGTTACCAACTGAGTATAAAATAATATTTTTGGGCATAGTTTGAATGAAACATATTCAAACTTGCAAAGACGTCGGAAGTCAACAAAAGTGCCCTAGATGATTAATATTGCAACCCCAGTAAAGTTATATATTCTGGCCAAAATACCTTTAAGAATTTTGGTTAACAACTCAAGAGATAGGCAATATAGTGTTTATACGTTTATTTTCCAAAATATCAGAGCTACAACTCAACTTTATAGGGGTATCACAATCAACGGTTAAAATTCATGCTACATGAGTAGTCATTTTTCACGTAATACAGATTATGCAGGCGGTCGGCAGGAAGCCCATTCGAAAGCCGGAATCTTAATGTAGTTAGAATGTCTTAACATTTTGAGACATGATAACCAATATTACAACCCTACATAAGTCATCCGTTTAAATTGAAGACCTATTGAAGAATCCCAGCCAACATTCCACTGGATAGCATATACACTGTACATATGTCTAGTTTCTAAAATAACAGAGCTTTTAACACACGTGACACCTGGTGTGCGTGCAGATATGGAAGCTCGACTGTGCGAGCGACAGTGTCCACCTCGTGCCCTACGGAGTATTTGCAGGGTCGATGAGTTGAGCTCGAATAAGTGCATTTTGAGGCGGAAGTGCGCAACATCATGCCTTTTTCACCTTTCTCCGAGGACAAGACAAAGTCAGGACAAAGGCAGGTGGGCGTGAGCGCAGTGGCTAACGAAGCTTGACAGCCCGTCTACGCGTGCCCCACGCAAGACCCCATTCCCACTTTGTACACAACTCTGCCATAAGTCAGTTAGTCAGTGTATTTGAGGAAAATAGGCTTACGCCTTTGAACTCCCTATTTGTACATAAAAAGTCGATAAACAAGCACAAGTGTGAGGAAATTACAGCATTGAGTAAATGCGGACACCGATTCACATACGTCACTGGTCTCATGGTTAAAAAGTCACATAGTCCGCTTGTTGCTGCAGCATATGTCTGTCAAGCCGGCATTTAAATATCGCCACAGATTGAGACATGACAGTCGTCTCGGGTAGGTTATTTCACGGTTCCACGACACGGTTGGAGAAGAAATATTTTTTCACATTCAGTCTACCCTGTGGCACACGTAGCTTGAAGGGATGTCCCCGGAGGTGAGTTGTAGTGGCGAGTTGGAAAAAGTCATCGCGCCGAAGGGCACAATCCAAGCCGCGCACGATACGGAAGGTTTGTATCATGTCTCCGCGCAAATGCCTATAACTCAGAGGATAGAGATTAAGGTTAGTTGAGTGGATCTCGTATGGCAGTGCACTTTGACCTCTTATCAATTTTGTTGTTCGCCTCTGCACTCTTTCGAGCAGATTGTAATCCTGATGCGACCACGCTATCCAGGCCTGAATTGCATATTCGAGATGCGGTCTTACAAACGTGCCGAAGACTTTGGAGAAGTAGTCTTCATCGAAAACTGCGAATGCCCGCTTGATGGCATATAGCATTGAAATTGCGGCCTTGGCCGCCTTACAACATTGTGTAGAAGGCTTTAGGCTGTCTGCAACCCAGACTGCGAGATCTTCCACTAATAAGTGAAAGCCACTGCAGCCCGATGCGCAGTCCTCCATTGACTTCAAAATATTGCCACGCAGGGCCTAGTTATCCCATTACTTGGTAACCTTGCAAGCTACCAGTCCTACCGGGTCTCGATAGATCCAAATGCGTCAGACTTTGTGGGAAATTGGGAGGTATATAGATGTGTGGCGGAGAATAAATTCGAAGTCTATAATAATGAGGAAGAAGAAATTCTTCGGAAAAAATTGCATATACGTGCATTTCCCACAAAGGTGCGCAAATCTGACGCCCACACGAGATTATAGTGCCACTCAGCGGATCACCGCATGCAACTTCGCTAAGAGGTTGTATAAAAACCCCAGAGTATCGAACTGAGGAATCCAGCACAAACAACTTCACGATTCCTCTAAGGAATCTATGTCCTGATGAATGAATGCGTCCTGCCTTTCGACGCTGTAATCTACTTCCCCTCAATACCATATGACTTTATAGTTGAATGCGTATCGTAACGCTTACAAGGCACTCCTGTTGTGACCTAAGTGCTGCATGTTTTAGCATGTTCAGTTTCTGTTTTATAAACAACAGTGAGTTCGACAATAAGCAACACCAACGACTTAATGCAACTCGTATGGGCTCGACACTATCAGGGCTACTCGTCAATGTAGTCAAGCAGGGACTAGAATAAGATATTATTCGCATTGTTCAACCCAGAATTTGGTTCCGCTTTGCAGATGACACCTCTGTCAGCATAAAAACTGTGAAATCGAACGATTACATTGGGCGCTATAGTATGTCCTCCCAGCAATAATGTTCAGCCGTGAAAAGGCAACAGGAGTGGCCTATAGGCTCTGGATGTATACATGCAAGGGTCGAGGGATGATTTCTTCACAACAAGTAGCTAAAGAAAAGGATCAAGCGCCGAGATTATCTCGCAGCGCACAAAAGAGGCTGCGCCAAATAAGTAAATGAATGAACATTTGTATGGATATTTTCTATGAGATATATAAGGACATTGGAAATAAATGGGAAAAAGTCACGCTAATTAAGTAGTCAATTTCCACAGAGTATAGTTTCTGCATGCCTCACGAAAGAGGTTCACTCAGAGGCTGGCATCCTAAAGTAACTTAAATATCATAGGATTATATTTTACGGTAATTAATATTTCAAGTAGTCTTTTCGAGTTAAAAACGCATTTCAGAATTTCGGTTAACATCCATACCACAGAAATCGCGTGCGAAGAAGACCTCCTAGCGGCCTTGGGAGCCACATTTGCAGAGACAGCAGTAATAGGTGATACGCAGAAGCGTATTCACCAGCTAGTGACCCTTTTTATCATCTCAGCCAAACCATGCCGAAAGAAATCTACGGACGAAGTGAAAATTAAGAACGTTCTGATAGTACCAGCAGGAAGCGGGAAACGAGCTTTGTTCTAGACAAGCCGATTAACTCAGTAAAGTGTCCTGGAACTGTTTGGGGACAATTAGACCTCTTAAACCATCTATTTGGATCTTTTGGAAACTATCGCTCGTGAAACTTGTAATCTGGCATGAATGAAAGGCCCAAAATGATGTTGACGAGCGACTGACTGCAGATGAAACCTCATGATACTGTCTGACGCGTTTCTATGATTTGCCCAACAGTCCCGAGCCAATCATCGTTCTCGACAGCACCTTCACATACTGACCACCAACCGAGTGCCGAAGAACCTGAAGGAATTTACCGATGCTTTTGAAAACGTCGTCTTTCCTATAATCTACTTCCTTCGAGGAGTTGACAGCTCCACAGTGACTTCGAATGAAATGAAGATACAATTGGTAATAACCCTTCCGATCACTTTGCTATCCAAACCGTTGACTAGAACAACAACTAGTGGCCCAGTATAAAATAATAATGATGGCTTTGCAACAAGAATTATTTGGTATTTTTGAGCTATTTCTCGTGAGTTTTTTTCAAATTCAATAGTAAAATCTTAAAAATCGGTCTTTGTTTGCTAAAAATGAAAGTATTGGATGTCCTTTGGGGATGAAATTTTCGTTATGACTTATTAAAATATGATTGAACCTTTTCAAGTCGATCTAAGCACAACTTTCCCCAAATATTGAACATGGGGATATTTAAAGAAGAAGATGGGCTCACTGGGACAGGTTTATTTAGATGCTGACGTTTCGAAGAGCCTGGTCGGCTCTCCATCGTCAAAGCGCAAAATGCACTTAATCGACCAGATATCCAAGTGACGTGTCACGTTGGCCGACCTCCTGCTGATAGATTTTCCTCTCCTCTCTCTGCCTCGGACCCTCGAGGGATGGTTGATGGGCGCTTTGTCTGTGTGCTTTGTGAGTCGCCACTGCGTCGGGTCGAGGTGATTGAACCAGTGTTGGGTGGTCGGTCTGGCGGTTCTTGTTCTTCTTCACCGAGAAAACTCGCCCTCGGGCTGTCTCCGTATGGCCTTCATAAGTCCGGTGGGGTTGTTTGGTCCGGAGCTCTACGATTGTGATGACGTAGGACTTTGTAAGCTGTAGGAATGTCCAGATGCCTGTTGAGAGAATGAGCATCGGAGAACCATGCCTCGAGATTTAGCCGTTCTGCTTTTATGTTGCCTGGACCTAAGATGGTAGATCGCTGGAGATCGAAAGTCTGGAGTCTGAAGTCTGGAGGTTCACTCCCTACGTTAAAGGGGTCTCTGAGGCGGTCTCTCGATTGTTACAACCTGCACAGCCCACCGACCCCAGGCGACGATTCGACGCCGTCTGATGTAAACTAAGGACCCATTGCCACCCGCCGAGACCTCAGCAGTTATCTACAAAATAAAGTGCGATGAGGGCGACTGAAACTATGTGGGAGAAACCGGGCGGAAATTGCAGACTCGCCTACAAGAGCACAAATCGACCACCCAATTAACTCACGCGTTGGAGAAACTGGGCATACTTTTGATCTCCAGCGAGCTACCATCTTAGGTCCAGCCAACTGACTGGTGATGGGATGGGGGACGAACGCCTCCACCACCACCACCACCACCACCACCACCACCACCACCACCACCACCACCATCATCATCATCATCATCATCATCATCTTGTTCCTCTTCTTCAAATAATTAACCCGGATCTCTCAACTTTGCCAATCGGAATGGGGATATTTCATTCGTTGATGTTGCGATTTAGAGCGGAATAATCGGAAACATCATGATCGACATATCATGGGAGGCAGCTGACAGTGTGAAACCCCACCCCTGCGACTGCAGTCATTTGCCGGCAAACAAACGGAACTGTTTTCGATCACTTTCCCACCGAAACGACACACACTGTTGAAAAGACGACGAGAAGTTGGAGGAACGACGGAGTCTGCAGAGTATTTGGCCATTCCCATGTATGCTACTGCAGTATCGTTAACGAAGGCCAAAAACATTGAGGACGGACATAATTCAAATCTACAGGCCCTCCAGGCCTTGCGCTATATCAGGACTATGTCAAAAGTCGTCAAACGCTTTCAAAGTTCCATCAGGGTGAACGCCGGCCATAGGATTGAGGCGATGCCGGATTGACTGACGATGCAGCCTAAGAGTCCGCTCGCGGCATAGTGGATTGCTTAGGTTGCTGTGGTCGTTTGGCAACCATTGTTTAGTCTGACTGATCAACGAATATCCACGTGTTCTTACGAGTCCGTTTGCACCAGGACGCCCATAGACTCGCCCACACGCGTCATTGTGTGTGTGTGCTTGCGCAGCATCTACCGCGCTCGCTCTTCCCCAATCCCCACCTGGACCCGGTGTCAAGACAGAGTCAAGAAGACTGGAGGCGGGGGAGTGCGTAGGTGTTTGGTGCGACCGGACCCGCACCTAGGCCTGCATCACACACCCTGCTCCACAACATACACCTGACCAGGTTTTTTTTACCAATAACATCAACAACAGCACCCCAACAGGGGTCAGAGGGACGAGGATGATGACTGGGTAGCCATGTCCACCACCCGTATACCCAGCGAGAGCAAAGGCGCATCTACTGGCAGGGAACCAGGTGTCAGGGAACTGCCAGCGCATACAATGCTGTGAGGGCCATGGTTTGCTGATACTGGCATAGCACACGCCCTCGGTCATTTTGACCAGTGCACAAGTTAATAGACACTCGAAAAACACCATGGTGCGTGACGTAAACAGGTCTTGATGATTCGACGACCCCTAAATTAAGTATGATTACGACCTGGTGCCAAATGCGAAGGCCGTCCGACATCTATAGCACATAAAACAGTGGCCAATTAGGGGACAGGTAGACGCACCAAGATGAAATATGGCGGAGGATCATTTACCAACCAGGAAAAGAGGCTCGTGGCTATATGCTTCAACGTTGGACCGTTTAATCCTAAATGACCAAAGAACCCAGTTTCGGTCTCGGGTTTGTTATGACTGAATGTCTGTTTCCCCTGCTTTGTCGGTATTCCTAATTATCTCCAAGTCGAATAAGACGCCGTATGCAGTGATCAGAGGGAAAAGTAAAAAAGACGACAATCAATCCAAACAATATGTCTGCCGATAGCAATGCCCTATTGACAGGAATGAGATATGGATTTTGATTTTTCTGACCATCTATCTCAAATGGCCATGCATACATTATATACCGGGCATGCTTTTGCATGAGGCTAGACACACGTTGGTGCGTTAGCTCCAACAAAAAGCCGAGAATTTCTTAAAGCCGCACACTCAGATGAGTTATGTACTAATGGGCACATTGAGTTAAACGCCAAGCACAAAAACCTCAAGGAAAAGTGGAAGGCACGGGAATCAATCGATACACAATAACTTATACGGCGGATGCTTACTGGCAAAATCGCCGGAGATGTATTGATCCTTTGGCACGCTTCAAATTGTGACCTTTTTTGAACAAATGCTCAAGCCCGGTGACGACCCGGGGAACCGACGTCGAAAATTTACTAACTTTTCCCAAACAACCTACTGTCATCAAAACATATATATGCAGAATGATGTTACCGACAAAGACAAGGGAGACTGGAATGGCCATTTCTGGCTTATTAACCGTCGTCAGCCAGCCATACCCAGGCCCGAAGTGTAGAACACCCGAGCCTCGAACTCGCAACCTGTTGGTTTAGAAGGCCACGCCTCTATCCACCGGGCCACGAGCCCGTTGCCCTGTCGGTTTTCGATCGGGAATATACAATGGTAGGGGGCGCTCACCGATCGTTCATACGGAAGTCACTCGTTCCGTTGTGTCTTATGGACTCTCTCTCGAGCCCAACCAGCAGCCGCACAGCGGCGCATGATACATAGGCAGAATGGTATATATATATATATATCAGAGGGAGAAGAGTTCGCTAGGACCAGTAGTTTATTCATCAGAGTTAGAAACTTGAGGTGCTGGAATAACCACTTGGGCCGAAGTGTCCGGTGCAGGCTGTTCTGGGCAAGGCGCAGGATATGAGAGCGAATAGAGTGGAGCGAGGACGCAGCCCTGCTTCACCCCAGTTGTCACTGTGAATGCTTCACAGATTATCCCGTCGGGAAATTGTCTTTCCAGTTAAATGAATTATACGAGATATCCAAATTTCGGCAGGATTTTACAGAGTACATAGTGATTTATTGCGTCGAAGGCCTTCGCCACATCGATGAATGTGCTATAGAAGTTAATCTTTATGTTCTGACGCTTCTCCTGCAGCTGGCGAAGCACTGACTATTTAACTTAGGTGGGCTAACTCATAAAATGTCAACCGAAATTCCGAAATGCGTTTGTGTTTCGAAAAGATTAATTAAGTAGGGTTGTAAAACTGGTAAGCCTGCAACATAATTCTATAATATTTCAGTTACCTCTGGATGCCGGCTTTCGAACGAACCTCCTTCCGCCTGCATGCAAAAACTACACTCTGTAAAAAATGACTACTGATATAGCACGAATTTTTCTCATCGATTTTCAATGTCCCTAAAAGTCCAATTATATTTCCTGGATAACACGCATAAAACTTTCATTCTTTTGTTCATTCGGTAGATAACTACATCTTCTATTTTTATACTCAGGGGGGGGGGTATAATTCGATGTTAATAAAGTTTCTAATTGTGGGACTTTTAAGTACCGTGTAATGGCCGTTGATAAAACGTCATGTCTCTGCATTTACCAATGTGGCTTGTAAAATTAACAATATGGCTCAATTCCACTGCTAAATTTTATGAACCCTATATGCTCCCCCTGTATTACCATAGAGAAATGTGTCGTTTTCCGTACGCCGAAAATATTCGGCTTGTAGTTTGGAAACCCTGAATCCAAGTGTAACGGTAGAGCGGGTTCAAAATTATTCGGGAATTAGAAAAGTTTTTTAAAACCGAATTATGTCCCTCCTATGAGTATAAAATTAGAAGAAGACGTAGTTATCTACCGAATGAGCGAAAGAATGAAGATTTTTTGCATGTTTTCCATGAAATATAATTGAACATTTAGGGGCATCGAAAATTAATGAGAAAAATTCGTGCTACATAAGTAGTCGTTTTTACAGAGTGTAGTCTTTGCATGCAGCCAGAAGGTGGTTCGTTCGAAAGCCGGCATCCTGGGGTGAGTGAAATATTACAGAATGCTTTTGCAGGCTGACTAGTTTTACAGCCCTACTTAATTAATCTTTTAGGAATGAAAACGCATTTCGGAATTTCTGTTGACATTTCATGAGTTAGCCCACCTACTGTATTATCGTTCTGCGGTATCTTTAGAATCCTAAGCGCGTTGCCGAAATAAGTCACTGCTCCAGATACTCCAGAGTAGGGAAAAGACTATGACTTCTCCTGGAATTTAGAATAAGTAGATACCTCCGCGGTTATCCTATAGTTGCCGGTTTCACTTTGTAGGTGCGCACGATGGTGGCATCCTTGGAGACTTTGGAGAACTTGTCTTTGTCTCTACATCCTCGATCAACCCCCGTTGTGTGAAATCCTGGCGCTTGTGTTTGGGGCACCAGGTCGATCATGTGGCGTGCGCAGACAACATTTGTCGGCCACTGCGCCCATTCTCTACACCTGTCAAATGACCGGCTCTGACAATGATCGGGGCCTGAGAATGGGAAAAGAGACTGCGGTCGACGATTCAGCGCCCTTTTCTCACCATAGGTAATGTGACAAACTCGAAGCTATCACGGTGGCTTGGAAGGTTGCCAACTGACGAGATAACTCGGGCCTCGTTGTGGGCCTAGTGCGTGTTTGTGTGAATAGGCCGACTTGTGTTCTGCGAGCCAGGCTGCAATGGCTCCTTAATGTGGCTTTTATAGCCCTCTCACCCCGTGGGATCCTAGCCAGGTGTAGCGGCACGCCTAGGTGCGGCCTCGGCCGCACCAGACCCTTTTGTTGTTGGCTAAAATCCTGGTCATTTGCTGTGTGGACCAGAGCGTGTAGAGTGGAACGCCACGGTGCGGGCTCGATCGTGCCATCCACCTTCGCCATCCCCCACTTCCGGTATTCTTGGCTGTGTCTTGACACCGGACCCAGCTGGGGGAGGAGGAGGAGAGAGTGCGGTAGAGGCTGCACACGCCTGCATTCACTAAAAGCTAAATCACGCACAATTCACCTTGCTGTGGAGCACACGGTGGGCATCGCCGGCAACGATGATCGAACTATCACATCTAGCCTAACCTGCTAATCATCTTCATGAGGATCATGTCGTCGTACTTGTAGACTTCGGCTGGAATTGCGTCTGCTACCGGTGCTTTTCCACCACAGAGTTGCTCTCCTCGTCTCAGGGAGTACGTTCGAGATCGTCCTTGGAGTTCACTGGAGGAAGTGGGGTGTTGAATTATTCGCATATTGGCGACAGCTGGTTCAGGACGTCCTGGAAAGGAGCGATCCAATGCTCCAGGATTTCTGACTTGTTTGGGAGAATCGCTCCACCCTGGCTCAGCAGTGACGCATTCCCTTTTCGTGGTGATCCTAACAAAATTACTCGTCTCGTCACGGCTACCGTATCCAAGGACCTCAGCTTTTTGGCCCATTCGTTCTTCTTCTTCTTCTTCTTCATCTTCTTCTTCTTCTTCTTCTTCTTCTTCTTTTTCTTCGTACTCTTCTTCTTCTTCCTCCGCGGCCTCTATTGTATTGGCTGTCCACATCGCAGATATGCTATGTTACTAGCGTTGCTGCCGGTGATTGTGTGGGTGGCGTAATGACGGTGTTTTGCAGAGAAGAGAGTGCGGATTTCCTCGTTACTCTTATCAAACCAGTGGTAGTGCTGACGGCGTGCACGGCTGAGGGCTTGTATCACAATGGCCCGGATGATATACCACAACTCCTTCCAATAGTCTGCCAGGCTGGTATGCGCAGAGTGGGCCTGTATTTCTTCCAATTTGGGGTTGGTACAGCTGTTAAATTTCAGTCGACGTTCAGCCGTACCAAGTAATGCAATATCCAATTTCTCTGATGTCAGCCTATCTTGCGATCGCCCGCCCGGCTACACTTGGAGTCCCATCTTCGAGATTACAACGCCCAGCAGTCAGGACCGCATGTCTCGAACAAGTTATGCTGGTCTTTCCTCCGAGTCCAACAGTGACGCGATCGAGGGTGCAGCCACCTCACCTTTTCACGCATCCGAAGACGAAGGAAGGTGTTGGCTGGGCGACTACTGTGTCCCTCACAGGCATGTAGGAGGAGAGGCCCACCCACTGCTACTGCAGCATGCTAATCCCACGGCCACCGTGAACTCCCTCCCAGGCGGCATGTTCTGATCCGACACGCGCATTGAGGACAGACTGTTTGTTGTTGCAGGTCTTCACAGGATCTGTTTCGCACGCCATCGGAGTTTTTTCATTAAAGAGCATAGGCGTAAAGCGGTGTCACGGGGAAGGAGACAGTAGCTGTTGTTTGTTGTACTTTTTTAATCATATTGTTTACGTCCAAAGGTTAAAGCCTACTTTTTGACAGCACGGTTTTCCAGATGTTTTTAAGGTGTGTACCTTTACTGCGCCTTCTCGCTCCATAGGGGGTAATTGATGTGACCTCTAAATAGGACTGACGAGTCACGACTACTGTCTAGTGGGAAGACAGTCCGAGTTAGTCTGATCCGCATATCGGATTTCTTGTCGCCCACACTCTGTAGGATTTTTATTTGAGGGTGGGAAGGAGGTTTGGGAAGTAGTACATGGAATACCGGGTGTGAACACACACTGCAGTTCGACCGTCGTTACCGACTATGCCCACTGTGTGTGCCACAGCGAAGTGTAGCAGGCACGGTGACTTGCGCGTAAATTAGTTTGCGGTGTGTAGGCTCGCGCGGCACC
>CACRXP010001088.1:44428-68880 GCA_902702965.1 Spirometra erinaceieuropaei | reverse complement strand
AGATCGTTGCACTTGCTAATGAACTGGGGGCCAGTAAACCATGACTCAAGCGGCTCCCGGCTCACGAGGTTGTCACCTCTTGCGAGAATTTCGGCCTCGTCGAATTTGAATGGGTGGCTCCTTCCATACTCAGTGCTGAGACGACGCCTAGGAGGAGTAATTAGCCACGCGGAGAGCGCACAGCAGAACACATTTCCCAACGCCAGCGTCGGTGCGTCAGATGGTCGAGCAATCATCATACCAACATCCAACGCACCAACATCCAACGATGAAATTGCAGCAATTAACGACGCCAATTTCGGCCATCAAACAGTCAGCACAACACGTGCAACGATCCCTAATGTGTGATGGTCAGGCCGTGAATATTCATAGGTATGCGGTAGCATGGCGACTGCATCCTATAAATACTGCAGCCCCTTGTGCATGAAGCACCCGTATCTGCTTTTGTCTCTGATGATGTGTTCGGGCAGGAATGCGAAACGTCCGGTTAATAAAGCTCCTGTCCCAGCGATCGTGTCTCCTTCTTTAGGACTGCTTCCTGGGACTCGTCTCTTCGCTTCTATTGGCAGGTGGTCCGTCTACTTAAAATGGTACCTTTGATAATTTGCTTACTGCAATTACTAGTTTAATGGTAGCTTACGTCATAAAGGCACAAAATAAAACCTGGTAACTTCGCATGATAACACATTAAGGACATGCTTCTACCCACATGGTATGCTATTAAACCATAATGATGTATGGTTTTACAGGCAAGTTCCAAAAGTTAAACGACTCAGAACTCAGTAGGAAGTACGCAGTTTGGAAATGTACGCAATAATATGGGATAACATTATTGGGGCGTTGGTTCTGTTGGTATTTTCCTAGCAGGTATTATGCAAGGTATTGAACAGGGACGTTGTGATGGCTCAGAGGGAGAGAGAGAGAGAGCAATAAGCTTTATTTCAAGGTACTGCTTCAAAACTGTCAGAAAAATATTCTCGAAAGGTAGGGGCGTTCATCGATTACTTCTACGGAACTCACTCGTCGCGTTGTGCCTTACGGGCTCTCTCTCGAGCTCAGTCAGCAGCCTCACAGCGGCGCATGATATAGGCAGAATGGCACAGTAGATGTGCTAACTCATAAAATGCCAACCAAAATTTCGAAAGGCTTTCTCGTTTCGAAAAGATGAATTAAGTACTGTTGTAAAACTAATTATGATGCAGCATAAATCTATAATGATCCAGTTACCTCAGGGTGTTGGCTTTCGAAAGAACTTATTTTTGGCTGCATGCAAGATCTATACTCTGCAAAAAATGACCACTTAAGAAGTATGCAATTTTCGCATTGATTTTCAATGCTCTTGAAACTTCAATTCTATTTCATGGAAAACATGCATAAACTTATTTATTCTTTTACTTATTCGGTAGAAAATCACGCCTTCTTTCAATTTCATACTCAAAAGAAGAGTATAATTCGGTTTTAAAAAACTTTTCTAATTCCCGAATAATTTTGAAACCGACCTGCTGTTACACTTGCATTCAGGGTTTCAAAAACTACAAGCTGCATAGTTTCAGTGTACGGAAAACCATGCATTTCTCTGCGGTGTTAAGAGGAGACCATATGAGGTTCATAAAATTAAGCAGTGCATTTGAGTAATATTGTTAACTTTACAAGCCACATTCGTAAATGCAGATACATGACGTTTCATGAACGGCCATGTAACGGTATTAAAAATCTCACAATTAGAAACTTTTTTAAAAACCGAATTATACTCTTCTTTTGAGTATGAAATTGGAAGAAGGCGTGATTTTCTACCGAATAAGTAAATGAATAAATACGTTTATGCATGTTTTCCATGAAATAAAATTGAAGTTTCAAGAGCATTGAAAATCAATGAGAAAATTGCATACGTCTTAAGTAGTCATTTTTTGCATGCAGCCGAAAATAAGTTCTTTCGAAAGCCGACACTCTGAGGTAACTGGATTATTATAGATTTATGCTGCATCATGATTAGTTTTACAACACTACTTAATTTATCTTTTCGAAACGAGAACGCATTTCGAAAGTTTGTTTGACATTTCATGCGTTAGCACATCTACTGTATTGCCGACAAAGACAAGGGAGACTGGGATGGCAATTCTGGCTTATCAACCGTCTTCAACCAGTCATACTCAGCCCCAAGGTATCGGACACCTGGGGTCGATTGTGTGATCTGCTAGTTAGAATTCCGACGTCTCTCACCTCTTGTCGGTTGCGATCGGGAATGTACAATGGTAGAGGGGCGCTCACCGATCCTTTTTACGCCTCTGTGCGGCTGTTGGTTGGGCTCGAGAGAGAGCACATGAAGCACAACAGGACGAGTCGGTGAGTGTTTCTCTGCCATTGTATATTCTCGATCGCATCCGACAGGATAACGAGCCCGTGGCTTAGTGGTTAGGAACGTTGGGTGCCTAACTTACAGGTCTCGGGATCGAGTCCCCCCGGGCGTTCCGCACTTCGGGGTTGGGTATGACTATCTGATGACATCTAGTAAGCCAGAGATGGCCATTCCAGTCTCCCTTGTCTTTGTCGGTAATACAATTCCGCCTAAAACATTCTCCATTCATCGTCGTTAAAATACGAAAAAATAAATGATTAGAAAGTTGACCAGTTTACACAAAATTGTTCTACTATTCTGGAACAGTTAGGACCTACGTTTTCGATTAAAAAATACGGAAGGGTGACGCCAGTATGTGGAAAGCGACTAAATGCTTGATAATGTCATTAAGATTTCGAACAGCAAATTGCCTAAACTTTGTGAAATGTCGCTGTATTTAAGCATCGAATAAAAGACACAAGTAACGCCGGCAGAAGAAAGGAGCACTCGAGGGACACGTTTTAAAATGAGCGCATATTTTAAGCGAGACAAGAGAAATGATAGGGAACGATGAAGGCTGAGAGGGCGAATGCGGAAATTTACGAAATTCCAGATTAAGGACTGAGGGATGTGATGAAATCGCAAATGGCGAATGTAATGAACAAATTTACAAATCTTACTAAGGAAAATATCAGTATGAAGGAAGAAGTAAAGATTTAAGGACAAGGTAGCACCCAGGTACCGGTTTCCCAAGGACTATACAGAGATATCATCCGAAGCATTCTGCAAAAATTGGAGATGAGTTTCGTTTTTAATATAGTAGTCAGCAACCAGACCATCAACATGCATAACGTATAGGCCTCATTAGGCGATCTCAGGTCATCGGTGTGAAGCGAAAATACGTGAAAGATTAAGATGGGGCCTTGAAGCACTTCACAAATATTAAAAGGAAGAGCAGTTTTGCGATTGCTGAGGACTGCTGCGTTCAGGAGACTGGGGGTTGGTTTCAGAACGGTGGTAACATCGCGGTCTAACCGACGAAATTACCTTGCGAATTTCATTTGTGCAGAACGTCGAGCGCCAACCGCACTGAAGGTATGACCGCAAACACCTAAGATAATTGTTTAGACATCACCACTGGCCATTTGTCTTGCGTCACGCACGGGTCGCGTAAACACTGAATAACTTACAGACTCTAGCAGTGAAAAGCTGCGCCGATCATGATGATACAGTACCTGTGCTAACTCATGAAATGTCACGAATTAACACAGGTTAACGCCTTTAACGCAAAATCGGTAAACACTACGGCTCCCAAAGTCTGATAGCGGAAAATAAACGATGTGCCAAAGAAATAAAGCAAAATTTGGTTAAGAAAATATTATTTACTGAGACAAAAATAAATAATTTTCAACAAAAGTCACATTTTCGAGAAACGCCTATATTACAACCAAGTTAATAAAGGCTACGTATGAGGACGTATAAAGGAGGAGGGCGCATAAAAGGTCAAAAATAATTAAGGACAGAAACAGATACAAAAAATTAGTACTTTGTAGATTGTCCATTCGAATTAATAACAGCAGAAAGTCTGTCCGACATAGACATGACAAGGTTATCTATGGTGGATTGTAAAATGTAATTATTGAGTATGAAATCCAATTTTTCCTGCATTGAAAGAGTCTTCTTAGCTTTGTGCCAATTTCTTTTGACTATTCCAAAAAGATTTTCGATTGGATTCAGATCGGGACTGTTGGCCGGGATGAAAATGGATTGGAGGCCAATTGCGGAGAGCGTGGTTGTTGTCTAAAATGTTAGATTATGTTTGCAAGCGGCATCAAATTCGTACCTCTTTAGAGCGGTGGACACGTGCATTGTCCTGCAAAATTACAGTATCCATTCGGCGCCGACTTATGCCGTTGTAGCCGAAAGCATCCTTGACAAGTGCAATAAACACCTTGCTGTTGATGGTGTCGGATGTTGACCGCCAGACAGGCCGCTCACCGAATTTAATCGCCATCCAAACCATCATCCGCCGACAGTTCTTGAATGTTGCCGTCGGTGTAGTGTGTTCTCTTGGGAAGTTCTTTCCACATATGACGGTTTGGAGCGACTTCGTAGGCTTGTCTAAAAATAGAACCTCATCGCAGAAGAAAATGCTTTTCCAAAATGAAGATATGTATTCAATATAATTCTTAGCAAATAAAAGCCGTTCTCTAATTAGTTTTCTACTTAAATATGGCTTAATCATGGCCTTCCGCCGCTGCAGTTCAAATTCCTTTATCCTTTCTCTAATGATGTTCATAGAAAACATCGGCAGATGTTCCCGCTGAATGGTCTCAATGGGCATGTAATGAAACTTTTTTAATGTACGACGAATAAAATCGTCGTCTTGCTTACTTGTGGACCGTATTGGTCCCCCTATCTTATTTCTAGGAACAGTTTTATCATTAATAATACGCCACAGAGTGACCTTGTTAATATTGAAAATACTAGCTAACGACTCACGCGGGATTCCCTCTGCCGCTAATTTTCGAATGCGCTGGAAGTCAACTTCGGATAAGTATTGCTTAGACATAGTTATCGTTTGGCGTGGCAGAGCAAAGTGACGGCATGTCGCGCGAACTCAATATATATTCGTTTACGACACGCATTTTCAGTCTGGTAAAACAATCACACTGATAAAATTTTTTATTTCGGTATTTAGAAACATAAAACTTTATGAATTTGTAAAATAGAATTTTTAGATAAAGAATCGCACGTTATTTCCTGAACACAATAAGAAATAATTTATCTGCATTTCCCTGATTTTGTTGATATCGAAATTTAATTTTTTCTTTTTGTTCGAAAGTTTATTAAAAAATTTCGTCCTTTTATTAATCTTCTTAAACAGATTAATAAGGTTACACAAAGAATTTCCATCCGAAAGCTTTAATAGCGTAGGACACTGCTTGAATATCAGAAATCCTCCGATTTAGCCCAAATTCGGCCCGTTTTCTATTTAATATACAGATCCGTATCAAACTTTCCTTCAGAAAACGGTCTTTTCGTCCTTATTTCAACTAAATAAACACAAATAACGACACCAAAAATACACTACATTGTCCACTATAATTTTGACCTCGGCATTTCATGAGTTAGCACAGGTACTGTAAGTGTGATTCAGTGTCAGCGGAACCTTGTTTTTAAGCACTTGAAATTTTATTTCCAAAGTATGCCTAAAAGTAAGCCACTTCCTAATACTGTCACATAAACTCAACTGTTTTTATGCACTTCGAAATCCAGCTTTAAACCCTAATTTTTTCAAGTAAAACAAAAGTACCTACTTAATCGACTTTTCACACAAAAAGTGAGAGATATAAGGTCAGATAAAACAAAGGGGTTTTTGAGTTAGGGTACAAAAATCACTACAAGTAAATTTCAATAAAAAAAATATTTTTAAGTGAAAAAATAGGACAAACACTACTTCACTTATCTGTGCTCTCGCATGTTCAAATGAACGGAAAGGGCAAACAACTTGAAGAACTGCTCGATATTTTGCATGCGGGAGGAAAAATTCGGTCAAAAGTCGGCGGCAGCGTATTTACTCCGGTCAAGGTTTTGGAAATTTTACCAACGAAATCTCCAGGAACCCAGGGATGCCATTTCTGGCATATAAGTATTGTCAGTTAATGATACACCAATATCAGACCGAATAGTCAATATCTGATCCCCATTTATTTGGAAGTCGGACGTTTTAAGTCGTACATTTTCTTGCTTGTGTTATTGGCTCACTTAGTGTCGGCTGTGGAAGAACATTTTCGAGGTTAACAAGGACTGGTTTTTACCGAATCTTGTAAGTTCTAACGCGGGAACGGGTATTTCTGCTGTGCTCTGTCGCCCGTTATCTGGAGAATACACAGGCGACCACATAACTTATAAAGCCCATTAATTGGTACTCCTTTTTGACGGAAATAAGGGACGTTGAAGTGACCATTTCTGATTGACTTCTTATAATCAGCTGGTGATTCAGGCCTCATAATTGAGATCTTGATTTGCGATAGGATAAACCAGTGGAGGAGTCTCCCTGTGACTTGGATTACATCTCTTACCCCATGTTGAAAACCATTAATTGGCATACTGTCAGCCTACTTGAGAGGAGAACATAGGACTAAAATATTTTCTTCAGCAAACTTGCTGACGATCGATTTCAAGTGGTAGAACATGATGAATCGTAGCTGCGTCGCGCAGCAGTAAACAATTGGCAAGACAAGGGTGCCTGGGCTTTTAGCTGGTATCTGTGTTGCCCGTATGGTAGACCACTTAATGTTGGAACACGTCTTATTCGCTAGAGAGAGAAGACAGCCCTTAGTCGGTTCCACATTAATCCTTATCCATTTATAAACTCAATTTATATGCCCTTCACAGACCTTTCGTGAGTCTGGTCTGGCCGGTACCTATAGATCGTATAGCAAAACTTCCCTCTGTGAACTGTTATGCCTAATCGCGATCTATATAAGTATCCATTTTCGTCTGCAGAATGCGAGACTGCGGTGTTATTAGCAGGGTCAGATTGAATAGTGAAAGTATCGGCCAGAGTGGTCCATGGGGCCAAAATTTAGACAGCATGGACCATTATTATATCGCGTTCTAATTACACGGTTAGGTTTCTTTGTGAATTTCGCACTACGGTGGTTAATAACTGATTGGCCTGCGGTCTCACAAACACACATCGTACGGATTGTTAACTGTTTACAAACTCTGCAACCAGTGTGCAGGTCACTGCCGCTACCTTTCCTTAGTTAAAACATTTATTTAGAGATTTTACGCCTCCTTTAGTGTGTAGCGTCCAATTCATCTCATCTAGCTTTCACAGAGCACTGAATGCGCTGAATGGCACTCAACAGCTTTTGATTGGTTGGAGGTCGACCTCTGGCCATCCGGCGCCAGGACTAGAAAATGTTTATGTTATAGTGTAAACATCACTGACCCCCATGATCTAAACTCGGGTAGGACCAGGTGTGAATGGACAATTCGACATTAGTTAAACCGATTTTCACAGAATTCTGATTGCGAGTGAATAATTTTGCTAATAGAGAATCGTATCATTCTGATAAATGGGTCAGTCATGATGATGAAACAGACTTTTGTCTTAAAGACGCAGCTGTGTAACTGTCTTGGTTCACAGTTTTAATTCAATTGAATGGATTTTGACTGCGAAATGGTTGCTGAACCGATGGATACTACATAATACTACCCATGCAGTCCAGCATGTAGAGCTGTTTGAAGAAGAATAAGACAGGCTCTCCGGAACAGGCTTATTTAAATGCTGAAGTTTCAAAGAACTTGGTCGGCTCTACATTGTCAAAACGTAAAATGCACTTAATCCATCAGAAATTTCAAGCGGCATGTTGTGTTGGTCGGCCTCATCCTGATCGATCTTTCTCTCCTCTCGCTGCCTCGGCCTCTCGGATGATGGTTGACGGGCGTTTTGTCTGCGTGCTTTGTGAGTCACCATTCCGTCGGGCGGACCTTTCACGAGGGTGCTCCGGCCGGTAGCTCTAGATCATATAGCAAAACCTCCCTCTTTGAACTGTGATGCCTAATCTCGATCTAAATAAAAGCCCATGTTCATCTGTAGAAAGTGAGACTGCTGTATTATCAGCAGGGATATATTGAATAGGGAGAGTATCGGCAGTATTTAAATAAACCTGTTTTTGAGAGCACATCTTCTTCTTCTTCTTCTTCTTCAAATATTCCACCCGGATCTCTAAACTTTGCCAATCTGAATCGAGAGGTGTCTTATCGAGCAAACGACATGGCTGCGGATGCAGGTACGGTGGTGTAGTTTCATGACATAACATTTCGAGGCATTCGACCCAGTGCTTCCGTGAGGAGCAGCGTTTCTTTGGAGCTGAGCATCGGCGCTGTTCCTCGGGTGTGGGAGTCGTAGACCACCTCGACCGACGCAAGGTGACTCTTCATGTCGTTGCGGTCTGCGTAGCCCCGCCATCCATCCAAGCATTTCGCATCTCCCGCAGTCGCTGCTTCAACTGGCGTCAACTGCTGAAGAAGGATATTTTGTTTGCGTCGGTCCCACGACTAACGTAGCCTGTGTGAAGCCTGTTCTTTTCGGGGAGCAGGTAGAAATGGTTATAGTTTAGCCATCTGTAATGTTGGCAGCGTGCGCGCTCGAGGACTCCATGGTTGTGGAGCAAATGACTTTTCGTATTGACACCACTGTGTATCCAGAGCTTGTAGCTCTTCTAAGTGCTGGGCCAGTTGGTAGCTGAACTCTGAGCGGTGAGCGGACAAGTTCAACAAAATAGTATTTAACCTTCCCGATAATCGCTCACTTTGCGGTCACTTGAGAGGTTGCAGTTGCAGCCTCATCTTGGAGAGGACAAAGCGGTGTTCAGTCTCGTCGTCCGTGTCGCAGATCGTCTTGGTCACCTTCACGTCCCATCGATTTCGACTGTGGACGAGAACGCAGTCCAGAGACTGCCAGCATCGCGATCGGGGAGGGTGAGCATTCTCGTTGTCCTCTTTTGCGTCACAGCAGATGGTAATCAGGGGGATGAGGTAGTATTCCGCCAAGGTCCGAAGAAGGAGGAGGCCGTTGTCCTTGGAGCCGCCGAGAACATGGAGACCCATCATTCCACCCAGACATCGTGATTAGTCCCGACGCGGACGCCGAAGTTACCAAGAACGGTCGGCTTCTCCGGCTTCTGCACAGTTGTCAGCAGGGCATGCAGATCTTTGTAGAACTGAGCCACCGAATACTGAACAATACGACTCGTGTTATTTTATTTGTAAATGCATTTCTTAAAACGCATGAGATGACGACTCAGCACCAATTTTTAGTTGTTAAGTTGTTTATTGTGTGGTAGTTGACTCCAAAAAACATCAAAAATGCGCCAACAGCTGTCCTACAAAAGCTATTAATCCTTATTTTCAAATAATTTAGAAAAGGATTTTCAATATTGCAGTTTTCTCTCCTACCGTACTGAAAGCTAAAAGCAGACGGGTGGTTACAACGAATTAAAGTTATAATCAGCGAATATGCAGAGGCCTATAATTTGACCGAGATATATGACATGCAATTATGCCATAATATGCTTGCCTATTGCATGCTATATTGAATGCCATTGTATGCTAAACTTACACAATCTCAGTAAAAGAAAATACAGAAAAGTCTTGATTAACTTTGGGCAAGGAGATATTTGGGTTCAGGAATTTACAGTGCCGATAAACACAGCATATCACGCTAATTCGTGTAGGGTTGGACGTTGGCTAAATTTTTTTCCGCTCCCATCGATCTCCACAAATATTCTCCATGAGCGTTTAACAAACCCATTACAATTTCTCAGAATAAATTGGGGACTTGTGTTTTATTCATTTTATTGTCACAAATGATGCCATTTTGATATTATTCCCATGCAACAGCAAAAGGTTTTGTTTTGGAGTACCTCATTTTTAGCACTTTTTGAAATGCTTACTAAGAAATTAGCAGGCTGCATTTCTGACGGATTAGCCGTCGTCAAATAACCGGGCGTCCTGAATCTGGTGCTATGTATGGCTGGCCAACAACAGCAAACAAACCAGAAACGACCATTTCCATCTCCTTTGTGTTTCTCGACACCTCCTTATTTGTTAATACTACTAGTCGCCAACTGTATACCTCCCAGGCTTTTAGAATGAGTCCCAATACATAAGAAAGCAGCTCGTTGCGCAACCTGGTGAGTGCGGCACCTTCAACTATAAAATTATGTTTAAATGTAATCTGCTTTGGTTGTTTTTTTTGTGAAAGTTGATAGCATTTGAAAATTTATGCCAACTACTTATTTTTACTCCACTAAGGCAGTCGTAAATTGGCCCCCAAATATTAGTAAAGCACAGCCTGTTCCTTGTGCTTTAAGTGACTGAAGATTGCACTCTCTAGATACCGAAATATCCGCCCGTCTGCGAAGTGTTAGATCTAATGACACACTTTACTAGTTCACTGAATGCCTACAGGTGCTAATATCCATAGGATATAACCAGTTCGTGGACTTTGAAAAATTACATTTGACATGTTACAGATCCCTAATCATACTAATGAGTCGGTGGCGAAATGCGCCCTCTGTTGGGCACGTTGTGGACGTCGGCGTTTACAACGTTTAAACTCAAGTAGTTAATTTACAGTTCATTTACAGCAATATGCACGATGTTCCATAACTGGCAGTACAGGCACTAGCTAAAATTCCAGACACGTGTTCCACCGATATTCTGTCGCTAATTGGCACAGCCGCAAAGGGGTTCCGTTCATCAATGGGGTCCTCCACCATTCCCTGTGTACTTTCTAGTTGAATCTCCAGTTTAGAGATAGCAGATTTTTAATTTCCGCGGTAATTCTTTGCTAACTTGGAGTAAACCAGTTCCTCTGTGGCCAGTCGTTGCCCTGAAAGGCAGCCCCGCATACAATCTAGTCAAATGGATGTCCCGAAAACTCAATTTTCTCCGAGAGGGCTGTGTGACGTCAGTCACATCGGCTTCCCAATTCCTTGCCGACATTCGCGGAAAAAATATTCGACCCGACCAATCCTTCGGCGTTGTCTCACGCTTCACGTCCATCCCACCAGACTTGGCGCGAGTGCTACGCAAACACCTCTAAGGAAAGTACGACGAAACGACAGGACCCCTAAAGATCCAGCACCTAATGCAGCTCTTTGTATTCTGCCAACGAACCTTTTTCACCTTCGATGGCAGAACATACGAAAAAATCAAAGGAACACCCATGGGTTCCCCAATATCCAGCATACAGTGCGTGACCTATCTCATGAAATGTTGGCTGAAATTCTGAATAGCGTTTTCGATTCGGAAGGATTACTTGGTCGCGGTTGTGATACTAATTATCTTAAGGCATACTCTTATAACATTTTGGACTCGGCAGGATGTCTGCTTTTAAATGCACTTCTTTTCAATCTCCTGTAGAAAGCGTGCTTGGAAAAAATGACTACTTAAGTAGCATGCATTTTTCCCATTGATTTTCGATGGTTTTCGAAATCCAAATATACTTTGTAGAAACGACAAACAAAAGTGTGCTTTCTTTCAGTCAATCAATAGAGAATCACGTCTTCTTTATATTTTATACTTAAGGAAGGAGTATAATTAGGTTTTACAAAAGTTTTATGAGTGCCGAAAAATTTGGAGCCTGATCATTAGTTGCATTAGCGCTTAGTGATTACACTCTACAAGGTGCATGCGTTCCGCGTAAAGAAAATCCCATATTTTTCTATGTCATTAGAGAGATATCATACAGAGTCCATAAAATTTTGCAATGGATGCGACCATGTTGTACATTTCATGAGGAGCAGTGGCAGACGGCCAGGTACGATGCTATGTGAATGGACATATCGCGGTCTTAAAAAGTCTAATAATTAGAAACTTTTTAAAACCTAATTATACTCCTTCCTTAAGTAAAAAATATAAAGAAGACGTGATTCTCTATTGATTGACTGAAAGAAAGCACACTTTTGTTTGTCGTTTCTACAAAGTATATTTGGATTTCGAAAACCATCGAAAATCAATGGGAAAAATGCATGCTACTTAAGTAGTCATTTTTTCCAAGCACGCTTTCTACAGGAGATTGAAAAGAAGTGCATTTAAAAGCAGACATCCTGCCGAGTCCAAAATGTTATAAGAGTATGCCTTAAGATAATTAGTATCACAACCGCGACCAAGTAATCCTTCCGAATCGAAAACGCTATTCAGAATTTCAGCCAACATTTCATGAGATAGGTCACGCACTGTAGTTGCGGAATTGGTCCTACAAGAGCTGCAAAAGATTGCTTTCAGGCACTACAAACCTGCATTTTGGCGCCGATACGTGGACGATACATTCGTCATTATTCAAAAGGGCAGGCTATCGGGTTTTCAAGACCTGCTTAAAAGCATCTTCCCCGACGTTACCGTCACACGCACACATTATGGCAAACTCGGCACTACAGTGTACAGAAAGGCGGCCAATACAATCGAAGTCCTCAACTATCACAGGAACCACCTATTGGCACATAAACGGGGCTGTGTGAGGGCGCTTTTCGACAGGGTAAACACGCACTGTAACAAGCCCGAAGGAAGGATGCAAGAACTACGGCATCTCAGGTACCAATTAACAACGAACGGCTGCCCAAATAGTTTCATCAGCCGCTGCATTCGCACGCACCCATGACGGACAAAGGAAAGAGGGACACCAACAGTTTGACACTTCTTACCGTACATAAAGAATGTGTCCGAGGCCACAGAACGCGTTGCGTCAGAGTTAGGCGTGGGCATCTCTCATCATCCGGCGGCTCCCATGCGTAGCAGGATCATGGAAATGAAGGATCGGCTGAACGCAAGTGAACAGTCGGACGTAGTCTACGAAATCCCGTGCCATAACTGTCCTTGCCACTACACAGGCCAGACAGGACGACGTCTCAGCTCACCAATACTTGAGCACAAACGGGCCGTTCGGAAAGGCGACCCACTATCTCAAGTCGCCACTCACACGCTGGAGGAAGGCCATGAGTTCGGCTTCGCCAACGCGCGAGCCGGCAACAAGACGGGTCAAGAACTGTTGTAGGCGTGGGTGTCGGACACCAACTCTATCAACAGACACATCGATTTGCCTGCGTGTTATCATGCACTCAGCCCGCGCAACCAGGTGGCGCAGTTCACATCGCCGCGAAGTACAAACGGCGTCACCACGCCGGGGGACCATTGTGGACCAGGCAGCACAAACTAGACCTAGCCACGGACATAGTCTCCACCCTCACGGCACAGCGATATAAATGTTCATACGTTGCTGCACTCTAGCAGTCTCTGACGGTAAACTCCAGTTCATGTTCGAGAGCTAAGGCTAGTAAATCTACAATCCCAGTGATCGTGCCTTCGTATCCTTTTGAGGCTTATATGTTCAGGTTAAAAGTTGATATGAATATTTGGGCCGAAGTCCATCTTGCCCAGCGGAATAACTATGTAATATTATAACCTGCAAATATACAGCTAGTAATGCATACATACATTAGACGTGCTATTTCATGACATGTTAACCGAAGTTCTGAAGTGTCAATAGTAGTGAAAATCCGATTCCCAGGTGGCATATCAAAAGAAGAGTGGGCGTTCTCCGGGAGGGGTTTATTAGAGATCCGACGTTTCGGGTAGTTTACACGTCTACCCATCTTCAGGGACTGGGAGGTCCTGTGCACAGCACTCCTTTTTATGGCGCCCTTTGTCCAATGCGTGATCCGCCAATGCCGCCTGTGTGGCTGCATCCAACGCGCATGTCACCGTGACCTGAATCGCCCCCGTCGGCCGCGGTGATGACTGACGGCCCCGATTGTCCCGCGCCGTGACTGTCCCCCGCTAAGAAGGTTCGTAAAGTCAGATAAGGGGGAGGCAAATTGATGTGGCGGTTGACAGAGCGGTCGGTGGACATCCAGGCTTCTTGCACTTGCCTTGCTGTGTGATCGCTGCCTCGGCCCACAATCTCAACGGCGTCAAAGTTGAAGATGTGTCCCATTTGCGCGGCATGGGTTGCTACCTCCGACTTTGGGTCCAACCTTCGCACGGCCAACTTATGCTCGTGCATTCGCGTTTGCAGCCGTCGGCCGGTTTCCCCAACGTAGTTGCAACTTCCGCAGCTGCATTGAAGTCGAGGACAAACTTCCATTCTTGGATGTTCTCGTCTGCCGCCAACCAAATGGCGAACTAGCGACGTCGGTCTACAGAAAACCGACGAACACGCTGCAAATTCTCAGCTACAACAGCAACCACCCGCCACAACACAAACGAAGCTGTGTCCGCACGCTGTACCGACGGGTGGAAACTCATTGCAGCACGCCAGCCGCCAAACTGAATGAGATAAAGCTCCTCCGAGAACTTTTCAGAGCCAATGGCTATCCGCGGGCATTCATTGAACGAAGCCGGAGGCAGCCAAAGAAACGGAACGAGGAGCATTGTCAGCCAAACTCGTGGCGGAGCATTCCGTACATTAAAGGAGTCTCCGAAGTCGTGGCTGGATCACTCGCGCCATTCGGAATAGGTGTTGCCCACAGGCCTGACTCAACAATCCGCCTGCAAGTGATGCGGCCGAAAGATCCGATCCCTAAGCAGGAGATGTCGGCCGTTGTCTACCGACCTCAATGCAGCTGCGGAAGTTGCAACTACGTTGGGGAAACCGGCCGACGGCTGCAAACGCGAATGCACGAGCATAAGTTGGCCGTGCGAAGGTTGGACCCAAAGTCGGAGGTAGCAACCCATGCCGCGCAAATGGGACACATCTTCAACTTTGACGCCGTTGAGATTGTGGGCCGAGGCAGCGATCACACAGCAAGGCAAGTGCAAGAAGCCTGGATGTCCACCGACCGCTCTGTCAACCGCCACATCAATTTGCCTCCCCCTTATCTGACTTTACGAACCTTCCTAGCGGGGGACAGTCACGGCGCGGGACAATCGGGGCCGTCAGTCATCACCGCGGCCGACGGGGGCGATTCAGGTCACGGTGACATGCGGGTTGGATGCAGCCACACAGGCGGCATTGGCGGATCACGCATTGGACAAAGGGCGCCATAAAAAGGAGTGCTGTGCACAGGACCTCCCAGTCCCTGAAGATGGGTAGACGTGTAAACTACCCGAAACGTCGGATCTCTAATAAACCCCTCCCGGAGAACGCCCACTCTTCTTTTGTTCTGAAGTGTGTTTTAGTTCGGAAAGACTATTAATATAGAGGTGTCATGTTAATTATCTCTTCGCATAATACCAAAGCATCTCAGCCACGTTAGGATGCCAGCATTCGAAAGAACTGCTTATAGTCATTTGTTTAAACTACAGTTCGTAGAAATGACTACTTAAGGAGTAGGATTTTCTTCATTGGTTCCCTATTGTGCCCATCGAGTGGGGCTATATAACACCATATTACCCTCTGTCTGCAGCATAATTGAGCATATTCGTCTTTATCGGTAACTTTATGGATCTTTGGTTCTGGCCGCTATTGATGAACACACCGGTGTCTGAACTATCCGAGGATCGCCACATTTTTAATGCGATTACAGTAAACCTAAAGACTAAATGACCATGAACATGTTTTAAAGCCCTGTCAAAATGCACATACATCTTTGTCACGCTAATAATTTGTGAATTCACAAAGTAACTTCAACAATAAAATTTTAAAAACTTCAAAACTTCAAAAAACAAAGTAACCTTCAAAAACAAATTAAATACTTGTTTTTAATTTTGAACGACAGTTAGTAATAAAATATCTCGGGATATTTTAAATGTATTAGAAAGAACTCAAAGTAGGTACTTGGGGGGAGACAATGATCTTTGTCGAGGCATATGCTAGATCATCATATTCATAGAATTTAGCGTGAATAGTAATCTTTCGAAAATAGTGTCTATTCTGAAAATAAATTTCTTCCAGTTAGAATTGAACAGCTCTTTCCGGGTGCATTTTATGACTAATCGACATACCGCCGGATACAAACAGAGTTCAGGCTTTTATCTTTTCCGTTCACCAGCGCAAATCGAGTACCTGGGCATCTACGAAGTGATACGACCAAAGCACAAAGTATAAGTCTTGCCGAATTACTTGTGTAAAAAAAGGGATATTGTGTCATACTCCTAGTTCTGCTGCTTATATACTGTCCAGTAATCAACTCGTCTGATCTATTTAAAGCTTGTTGTACCTTAAATTAGTTTGCGTGTTTTAATGCTCATAGCAGCACAGTGTTTATGAAACGGTCGCTTAATGCGGAAGGGCGATTTCCATTGATCACGTCTCTAATAAAGTCATTACCGAGTCAGAATAATGGAAAAATTGCCATTATATCCGTGACTGAATCGCAGTGATAATTATGGAGCAAATAAACCTCTATTTCACGAGTAAGCAGCTAATATGAAGTCCCGATTGCTCATGTAGCCGCCATCTGTACGGGCAAGCAAGACAATCTTATGTCCTACATTGGAGTTTGCACAATATCCACAGGGCACCTTGTCAACATACGTCAGCCCACGGGGTTCTACAGAGTTCCTCGATTGGATTTTCACGATGTTTGCCAGTCCAGTTCATATGCCGCCTTGAGTCGCTCTGAAACCACGTTAAACTGCCGACAGGCCCCGTGCATTTTCGACGTCAGCGCAAACATCTTTACTACCAACCTTTGTAAATCAGCCACCCTAAAAAAATCGCTAG
This sequence comes from Spirometra erinaceieuropaei, assembly GCA_902702965.1. Lineage (NCBI taxonomy): Eukaryota > Metazoa > Platyhelminthes > Cestoda > Diphyllobothriidea > Diphyllobothriidae > Spirometra > Spirometra erinaceieuropaei. The sequence continues at coordinate 52,360 of CACRXP010001088.1, read as the reverse complement.
GTAGGCGAAACCCGCACGTATCCCCGTCGCATTCTGCGTTTTGGCACAGGAAATCAGACCACCATGAAAGGCTGAAAAACAAACTGTCAGTCTGAGGCGTCAACCTAAGGCTTCCTCTTATTGATTGTTTATTCTAAGTCTGAGACTTAGGGGTGAAGTAAAGAATGGGACTTTATCTGCAAGAATGCTGAGTTAAGTTCTGGAAAACGTCGATTTTACTAATTTTATCCTGGTTCTTCTTGCTTTGTTGTAAAACACAAAGGTGCATTTTGGGAGAACATTAATTTATGATTTATGAATTAATTTTTATTTAAAAGCACTATTCCTAGAAACATTCCTCACCATGAATATCCTAGAGGATATAATGAGTTTTCAGCGTATGAAGGCTTGCCCGGGGCATGTCCACAGATGCGTCACGAACACATTGACATGCGTCTTTCGATTCAAGGTCATTGTGGGATTAACTTGACCGCATGGCAAGACCTATTGAGCACAGGGTTATTGCGCTCTGTAGAAATTCTTCTGAAAGGAATTCTGAAGCAGTCCCGCGGAGCTAGATTGTCTTCAAGCCCAGTATAGTACATATTTCACCGGACGCAAAAATCCGTATTATCTGCTGTGATCTTGTTAAAATCTCGACTCTTCAACCTGATGTGCGTGTTGAGGAGCTTAAAACCAAAACCGCTCTGAGGTGAGTGTAGAGAGAAAGAAACTAAGGGATTGCGAAACCCGGGGTTGCGTATGGCTGGCTGAAGACGGCCAATAAGCCAGTAATGACAGTGCCCGTCCTTCTTGCCTTCGTTGGTAATCTCCCTCTGCCTCGACTGCTGATCAGTGTGCGATGGCTTACGAGGCTATATAGCGGGCCTTAAAGCGCAGTGGGACGAGTCGTGACGGGATCGGAGAGCGTCCCATCTTACCACTGCTAATCAGCCCGACTGCAACCGATAGGAAAACTAGCTCGTGACTCAACGGTAAGGACCCCGAAATGATAACCAACAGGTCGCAGGGTCGAGCCCCAGCGGTTGCAAAACCTGGCCATGATGTTGGATTTCTAGCCAGCAGGTGCGAGTTCGAGCCTCGGGTGTTTCACACTTCGGGGTTGAGTCTGGCTGCCTGATGACGGCCAAGAAGCCAGAAATGGCCATTCCAGTCTCCATTGTTTTTGTGGGTAATAACATACTGCCCATATCATGCGCCGCTGTGCGGCTGATGGTTGGACTCGAGAGAGGGCCCGTAAGGCACAACGGAACGAGTGAGTTCCGTAAGAACGATCGGTGAGCGCCCCCTACCATTGTTTATTCCCGATCGAAACCAACAGGGCAACGGGCTCGTGGCCGAGTGGTTAGCGGCGTTGGACTTCTAACTAACAGGTCGCGAGTTCGAGCCTGGGGTGTTCCACATTTCGGGGTTGGGTCTGACAGGCTGATTACGACTAATAAGCCAGAAATGGCCATTCCAGTTTCCCCTGTCTTTGTCGGCGGTGTCATTCTGTCTCAGAATGCGAAACTAGCGTACAGTGGGTGACCGATCTCATTAAAAGTTGGCTGAAATTCTGAAATGTGTTATCGATTAAGAAGGATTACTTAGGCGCGCTTGTAATACTGATTATCTTGCGGCATATTTCTATGATATTTCGGACTTGGCAGGATGTCAGCTTTTGAAAGTACTGCTTTTCAAGCTCCTGCAGAAACCGTACTCGGTAAAATGACTACTTATGTAGCATGCATTTTTCATTTTAATTTTCGGTGGTCATGCAAATTCAAATAGATTTTATAGAAACCACGAAGAGAAATATACTTCCTTTTAGTCGCGTGATGGAGAATTACGTTATCTTTATATTTTATACTCGAAAATGGATGCGGACTATGTTGTACATTTTGTGAGGAGTAGTGAAAACCTGCGGGCACTATGTTGTATGAATGGACATTGCACGGTGTTAAAAAATCTCATAATTAGAAACTTTCCAAAACCTAATTATACTCCTTCTTCGAGGACACATTATAAAGATGACGTGAGTCTCCACCAAACAGCTAAAAGGAAACATATTTTTGTTCGCAGTTTCTATAACATATATTTGCATTTGCAAGACCATCGATATGCTAAATGCATGCTACATAAGTAGTCATTTTTTCCGAGTACAGTTTCTACAGGAGATTGAAAAGCAGTGCATTCAAAAGCTGACAAGACCGAAATATCGTAGGATTGTGCCGCAAGGCAATCAGTATTACAAGCGCACCTAGTTAATCCTTCCTAATTGCTAACGCATTTCAGAACCTCAGCCAACATTTCATGAGATCGGTCACTCACTGTATATTTAAAACAAGATTATTTGTAGTTCCAAAGGTCGATCAAATTTTAGCGTTTGATTGCTTAATGCGACTTCCGTGATACTCAGGATTTTCTAATTACAGCAACGGCTTGGCGAGGTCCTTTGCTCGAAAGATTGAAAATTCGGCCCGATGAGTAAGTAGAACAGAGTCGAACCTTAGATTTTCAAGATTTTTATCTAGAAAGGGGGTCTGAGGAACATAAATGCGTCAGAAATGACCATTCTTGTCGTCAAGCTCTCTTCAGCAATACGCCGACGAACAGAGTTAAATTTAAGGTCCAAGAAGTCTATATACTTGCTAAATCATTCCATGGGATGGAATATCAACTGCGAAGAGCATTCCGCCAACCGCAAATAGAACCGCAACTTTGATATAAGTCGTCTTTAGACAATTCATATACATTATGTGCTGGCTTGTGAATACTGCCAGACTCCGCTGTTCGTTGAGCGGTTTTGAATTGGTCTCTGAAAATATTACTCGTCCAAGTACCGATTCCAGAGTTAAACAGCGTGGTTTTATTCGAAGTTTGTTTTTTTACAATTATCAATTTGCGAAGGCTCCTCAAAGATATTTAATGAAAAAAGGGCGGAGGATTTCCTGATGTTCAGACAATTGATACGCGTCAGCAAAAAGAGGGTTTAAGTAAAGTTTGGTGGAAGGGCGTTTACCGATCAAATTACGGAACGTGCTCATCTGTGCCTTGTAACCTGATCGGTGTACGTTCTTCCAACTAAGTTAATGTTCTCAATCAAAGCCCTCAGGACAAGGCACCCGTGGCTGGACGATGGAGTTGTGCTACTTAACGCTGGATGATCTGAAATCTCGAGTTCGAAGCTCGGGTCTTTCAGACCCGGAGGTGATTTCAGCTGACTGACGCCGACTAATTAGGCAGAAATGGTCATCCTAGTCTTCCTTGTCATTATAGGCATATCTTCTCAGTTTAGATTCCCATTTGAGTAAAATTTGAAGATGTATAGGTTTGCTTAATCAACCATTAAACGTGCTCATGAAAAAAATGGAGCAGAAAAATTATGCGAACTTAGTACAATGAGCGCCCAGGAATTACCAATGTTAGACAAGCATGCTGTTTGTTTTACTGGCTTTAGTATTGTGCAGATTAGCTAACTATAAATGACGTACTGTGAAATTGGCATGAAACCGAGCAAACATGCGAAGGACAACTTGTTGATAAACGTATTTTTAAAATGTATTGTTCAAGGTAGTGGGAATGCGTCGTTTCCATTTTATCGAACAGCTGAAAATATGCAGGCTGGCTGGTATTCAGAGCGTTCGGCAGCATCTATGTTCACAATGTCAGAGGTGCCAACTTTTCCGGCCTCTGGTTGGGAAATTTTACGAGTTCATTTGCTTCTGAACGGTTGTAGATGGCCCTGAGGAAAAATAACAGGGAGATTGTGGTGGCCGTACTTATTAGCGATGTTATGTAGCTCTGTCTACTTACAGAAAATCACTTAAGATGCGGCCGGCTGCCGTCGAAAAGCATACTCAGGTATTAAAGTCCCCACCCCCATCTTCAGTCGCCAGAAAGCCTTAACCGTCCCACTCGGGAATGTTTTACTGTGGAGCATTTTAATGGGAGTTGTCTTCAGTATTTTGACTCGGCTAGCGACTTATGCATGGAAACGTCTTTGCTGGTTACTTCCCAAGAAGGTTAGAGAAGCCCTCTGCAACACAAGCGGAAGGCATATGTTGGCCGTCATGGACTCTGTCTAGGCACATCATCCTCGGATTGATGAACATCATGGCGTTGGTCGGGAGGTACTGCAGAGATATGTTATAGAAGTCCCCATCCCTGGTCTACTGCTCACGTGCTAAGCCCTGCAACCGTGTCTTTAATAAGCCTCCGCTGACTGTCGAAAGATGTAAATGCTGTCGTTTTGTTGGTACATCCTCGGCCTTTAGCAATGAAATATTGTACGTACTTGAGGACTCAGTCGAATAAAGTGCGTCACGTCGACCACAAAGTGCCATTTGTTTTTTGCAGAATACACCAGAGGGTAGTCGGGTTCTGGCCAAACACGACTTCCACAGGAAAGGAGCGTCTTTTGTTTCTTACCCACCCTTGTGCACATGGCGTTTTATACTAGGCTTTCAAAAAATGCCTTCGACGATATGCAACATGACGAAATTGGATGCATGCTGGGTTTGCTGCGTCACTTCACTGGTGTCAAGTAAAGCTTCGTAGATTTCGCTGTCAGCTTTTTCTGCCGGGAAAACTGTTGATTTCGATAATCTCCAAATTGCCCAATGTGACGTTTATATACGATAAGGTGTAGTTTAGTTAGGCGTTTCTGCAGCGGCAAGGAGTTTTGCTGCATAATAAAGGGTTCTTGTGTTGGAATCGTTGACTGTTGTGACATATAAAACTCTCAAAGGGCTGCTGCGCTTCCGACTTAGAAAGTTCGCTGGTAATTGTGATATAGGCTAAGTTCGTTTTTCTTCCAAACAGCATCTACTGTAAAAAACATAGCCGCTTAGTTGTAATTTCCAGAGATCTTCACTCTTGAAATTGTTTAGTACTTGATTGAAAGTTACTTTAACGCATTAAAGCCGGTGGAGAAAATAATTTGACGCCCCAGTTAACGGCTACGCATGTTGATGTTGGGATTACTGCCTTGCAAACGATACAGTTTGTTGTTAGTATTTTTTGAAAAACATAAACCTCAGAAATGTTCAAAATTATTGAAGATGTAACATGTGGTCGGGAATGAACAGAGGACTGATTTCGAACTATAGTCTCTCACAAATTATCAGCGGTATCGGTGTGTCAATAATATTTTTCAATATGACAAACAATTATAGCCATGAGAACTTCGTCCATCAGCAATTTGTGACAACTTGGCGAATCCTGACTGCGATGAAGGTAGCATGCTGGCGGAACGCAGTCGACTTATCGATGTCGTAACGCCTGAGGACTAACGAAGGCAGACTTGTGAGCGATTTAGGTTTCTGTGCAGCTCTGATTTGATTGTATTACGTTATTTTTATCGTGAATTATAAGAAAACTTTTTGTCCCGTAAATATCCAGATCAGATCTTGCCGCCACTTCATGGAGACTGACATATATTTATCGCAAAATGCGAGAAGGACATTCGTTATTGACCACGTAGGCATTAAGGACGCCAGGCTACCATTACCTTCACTAAGCTGGTAATAACTTTTGGTGTTTCTCCCAAAGTTCTAACTTTGTCTTTTACATCTAGAAATATTAATACTTCCCGCCACTGTGCAACTCACTGTTCTGCAACTAACCTGCCAATCTCCCACAGGATAAGGGATTGGTGTACACAAAATTTCCGAGGGCCTTTTCCCCTAAAACAAAACATGGGGTTCATTTTGAATCATTCCAATGGTCGAGAGCACTGTACTTTTAGTGTGGGTGACGCGCGTCGTGACCCAGTCTGACCCCCGTCTTGGGCCAGCATATCTGCGGCACTGCACATATTGAGGGGCACATGGACTATTATCACAAGCCAGTTCACACATGGTGGTGCGCTGTCTTCCAATTAAATTGCTTACAAGAAACTGGTGCATAACCTGGTGGATATTAATTACTGCCCAGTTATGCTCGTGATAGCTCGACTTTACGACCGTATGTAAGCAAGTATTTTCATCTGGCTACAATAGGTGTGCTAACTCATGAAATGTTAACCTAACTTCTGAAATGCGTTTTCGACTCGAAAAGAGTACATAGGTAGGTTCGTTAAATGAATCATCATACAGCATAATTCTGCAATAATTTAGTTACCCCAAGATGCCGGCTTTTAAACTAACCTCGGTTTAAGACGCATACAAAAACCACACCCTGTAAAAAATTACTAACTATGTGGCATGAATGCTTCTCGTTGGTTTTCGTGCCCTTATAACTTCAGGCATTTTCCATAAAAACACTCATAAAAATATTCTATCATTTACTCATTTGGTACAGAAGAAAGAGAATGATTTGATTTTGAAAATGTTCTAGTTATGGGATTTTTAATACCATGAAATGCCCGTTCATCAAACATCGTGTCTCTGCATCTGCTAATGTGTCTTGTAAAGTCTACAGTATGGCTCAAATCCATTGTTATATTTTATGAACCACATATGGTCTCCTACTAATCCCGTAGAGAAATGCCCAAAGGAAGTGCATATTTGGGTTTTAAAAAGGTTTCCCGATTCCCAAATAACTTTCAGCCTGATTTGCTATTGCACTAGCGCCTAGTGATTTCAGTCTACAAGGTAGTTGCTTTCCGTGTAAAGAAAATCGTATATTCCTCTATGCCTTTAAGAAGATACCACATAGAGTCCATGAAATTTTGCAATGGATCCGGACTGTGTTGTACATTTCATGAGGAGCATTAGGAAACGGACATGTGCGGCCTTACATGCATGGATATCGCACGGCCTTAAAAATCTCATGATTAGAAACTTTTTAAAACCTAAGTATGTACTTTCTTTGGCGTAAAATATGAAGATAATGTGATTTCCTTTCAAACGACCAAAAGAAAGCATATTTTTACGCATGTCTTCCATAAACTGCATTAAGATTTATAAGGCCATCTAAAATTAATAGAAAAAATGAATGTTACTTAAGTAGTCATTTTTACCGAGTGTGATTTCTGTAGGAGGCCAAGGAAAAGTGCATTCGAAAGCCGACATCCTGGCAAGTCAGAATTATTTTAGGGTTATGCTGCACGATAAGCAGTATAACAACCCCACCTAAGTAATCCTTCCTAATAGGAAGCGCATTCCAGAATTTTGGTTAACATTTCGTGAGATCAGTCACGCGCTGTAGTTAGTATTTTCGAATCGAAGACGCATTTCGCAGTTTCAGTTGACATTTCATGAGTTAGCACACCTAATGCAAGTATCCAAAAGTCCCCGTTAATACATTTTCGCACGTGCTTTTTGTTCCGCCTCATGTATTGCTCTGTGTTCCAAAGCGAATGTAAGATCATTCCAACAATTTTCCAGTTTCATTTCATGTGCTTATCACTTACTGGGTGTCGAGTAACTTGTTCTTTCTGAGCAAGAGCAGACTATGAAGTCTTTTCTTAAAGGGCGGACAGAAGAATCTACTGCTCAGTTGCGCAGGGATAAGCTGTATGCGCCAAACGCGTGCTAGAATGACGGAATTCTTAAGTGCGCATTAAGCTAGGACGGATAATAATAGTTATGTTAATTCTCACTCACGGAGACGGCTCTCATGTACTCCCCAAGAATGGATATTGAAAAGTTGGCTAGGCCATATTTTATTTATTTTAAGTTCATCTTTTTAAAATTTATTTTCCTCCCTCTGTCCAGAAGGAATAGGCCGTCGTATGTTTACCTTTGAAATCTACAAGCCAAAAGGAAACATAGTGTCTATGTCACAGTGTCACGCATGATAGTTCGACCGTCGTGATCGATAATTTTCACCGTGTACTCCACGGCAGAGGGAGAACAGGGACCGTGGCTTATGCTTGAATTCGTTTATAATGATAGTGGACTTGCGCTGCATCTACCGCACTCCCTCATCCCCCGCCTATTTGGGTCTGATGTCATGACAAAGTCAAGAAGACAGTAGGCAGGAGCATGCGCATGTGACTAGCGTGGT
>CACRXP010001088.1:19983-33268 GCA_902702965.1 Spirometra erinaceieuropaei | reverse complement strand
CACCACCACCACCACCACCACCACCACCAAGTGCAGAGACCTTTGCGTCCAAAATTCAGCCACCGTGACGGTTGCACCCAACTCCAAGTTGCTACCATTTATGAGTATTCGCGCTTACGGCAAGAAGAGTGAGGCCGCAACTCTGTCTTTACCTATAATTAGTTGGGTTCAAATCACGAACTCTCGAGACCCGGGTAGGCTATGACTGACCAGAAACCTCTCCCCTTAATTCCGCTGTCGATTTTGTGCATGTGTGAAGGGTGTCCATGGCGCATTTTCGACTGTTAGGGCGCCCGACCCTTCTCTTTGTTGCTCACACTCCATGCAATAAAACTAGCTCTTGTGACCGCTACACCCATGAACACTTGCCATCATATTTGAACGCCGTTCATGGCCTTCTCAGTTGCAACTTATGGCAAATGTAGTTACCGCGGCAGGACGTATGTCGGGTCGCGGTTAGGAAGGAAGGGGATCATGGTAACTTGAACTCAGATGGCCCAGCCGATTGGAAGATCCGGTCTATAAGGCCTTGCGCAGCTCCTGCAAGGTAAACGGAAGAAGAATGCCTCTAGCGTGACAGTTCATTAAAACACTCAAGGTCGGGTCTCTGGTCAGATCTACGGCTGTTACAACCGCTACACCTATGAATATTTCCCGTCATATCTGAACGTCGTTCACGGCCTTCTCAGTTGCAAATAATGCAAATGCAATGTTAGACAGCATCCAATAAACTCGCTCTTGATCCCGGAGTATGATATGCTAACAAAGAGAGCGGTCAGTTGAATCTGAGATTAAATCGGTCAATAAACTCTAAATGATAAGCCATGAAAATATCGCGGCATCTTAAACATCTTTCGTGGAAATGTGACAAACTGATGGGTAGCTTGGCTCACCAAAACTAAAAGGCAGTGTGTGGCGGACCATTAAAACTTTTTTGATATCTGACAACCCGTGCATTAAATGTACAGTTGTACAGCGGGAACCAACTCTCAAGTCGCATGCGCTTGAAGGGGGGGGGGCGGTGAGCTGTCTGGTCCAATCTTCCTGCTGCTGAAACGCAGCGGGAACTGGAAGACTGACGTCGAGAGTATGCAAGATACACTCATGGTCTCCGTTCATGGCACACTATCGGCCTTCGACCGATGACCTTCCATGCACTTTTTGACTCGTCGTCAGGTGCTCACTCGTCGGTACACACGCCTCGTGGAGAAGTAACAATCGGCTGAACTCGACTGACAGAGAGGTGCGATAGGGAGAAGGTACCACGCCGCCTTTCTGTCGATGCCCCCACTCCTAGGCGAAAAAATCACGCGGTTGGGGCTGTGTGTATTTGCCTCAGATAGAGCGATCATGTGGACTTAGACCCGCGCCCAACTCTGGGGCTTTTTTTCGCGAAGGTTAGAAATATGTGACGAAAAAACTCGCTAGATTATGCGATATGCAGATGAAGGACGCTAGTGCAGTTTGGTCAACACTAAGACCAATGGCTCTATGAAGTTAATAAAAGCGGCCTCTCCCAATTTTCTGCCTGATTACATGTCCGCGTATTACCCTGTGGACGATTGAGAGTGATTGCACAAGAGAGTCTGCCTACTGAATAAAACCTTGTGGATTACCAAGCATTCTTACACCCGCCTGCGTATTGAGATCACATACTCTAGTTGTGTAATTATTTACCATACTGACAACACGGGTACTAGTTAAAGGCCCGGACATGCGTGCTTCGTCGGTCTTACGTCCCTGCCTGACGCAGCTACTAGGGGTTTGTTTCACCAGAGAGTCCCCCGGCCCTCCGCTTATGTGTTCTGGTGTATAAACTCCACTTTCACCTTGCCTTGTTTCATCTCCAAGGACGTTAATGGAGGAACTTGAAGTAAATTCGTCGGAACTTTATGAGTAAGAATAAGCCGCAAATTCCAGCGCCAAGTGGGATAAATATAGAACGTTAAGTATTTTGGCTCTGTTTTCGATTAGAAAATCATAGGGAACGATGTTTATTCACGGGGTGGTGGACAATACGTGCGCGATGGAGGCGCGTTTCAACGACAAGGCAGACAATTGGGGGGAGTTTCGTCTGATGTCTCCGTAAATCGTTTGACGGTTTCGTGTACTTTTGCCGTTTGTTCCCACAAAATGCTGTCCTTTTCGCAGCCATTCACATAAACACTTTGCAACAGTGCTCTAGAGAAGTTCGTGGGCACCAAACTCGTAAGGTCTTGTTTCGTGTGAAAAACGACATAGACAATACTAGGGGTGGAAACGAATACGACTGTTTACGTTTAAATTTTTAGACTAAGGGTGACAGAATTAATTAGTACACACTAGTAAAGTGTGCGTAATAGCCAATGACATCAGCTGCCAAAAGGTCTGTAAGCGTCTGATATGGCATGGTCAGCTAAACATGAAGCTTCGTGCCGTAAAACCTGCATCTGATCCTTCGTCAGCTCCTTTGATGACAGGTTGTGCACCCGTTTGTCGTTTCTGGGCGACGTTGGATTGGGCAGCTTTCGAAATTTGTTCTCCAGTGCTGCGTCGCGGGCTTGTTCAGCTATCCTCCGCAGGAGCAGATTCATACCGATCTCACACATGAACTCACAGCATCTGGTCTTTTCTTGGTCAATCCTTTGACGGTACTTACGAAGTCTCGCGTGGAAATCTTGGAGGAGCACCCGGATCATCCTTCTGCCGTGCTGAAATACTGCTCGTCTCGCCAAATCCGTGTTAACCGGCCCCTTGTGCAGCAACCACCCGTTTCTGCTTTTTTGTCTCTGATGATGGATTCGAGTAGGAATCCGAAACGTCAGGCTAATAAAGCTCTTGTCCCGGCGATCGTGTCTCCTTCTTCAGGTCTGTAAGCGTCGGATATGGCATGGTCGGCTAAACACGGTACTTGCAGCTTGGTGTGCGCTGGCAGTTCTCCGATACCTGGTTCTCTGCCGGTAAATGCGTTTCCGCTGGGCACACAGGTCATGTGCATGGCTGCCCAGTCATTCACGTCTTTTCTGTTGAGGTTGCTGTTGTTGGACAATATCCTAATCAAGTGTTTGTTGTGGACCAGAGGGCGTGGAGTGGAGTGCCCAGTTGCCCCAGTATCAGCAATATGCGTATTCATGACAGAGGGATTCCCCGCAATGCCAGCATGACAAACCCATCTACAACCAGCACAACCAACTCCACTACTACTAATTCAACAGACACAGTCCTAAGCTTGGCCTTACTGCCCTCGTACATCGCGAAGCGGCTTGATCGAGCGCTTGCAAAGCATCGTGTTGAAACTGGCGTACCAATACCGGGGTCTTCAATAGGCACCCGTCACACCTGTCTTGCCGGCCACCAGTGGTCCGGGGTCATTTGGTCATCGCATGGGCCTATTTGGTTATATGCGTCTTTATGCGCATCTTCGATAAAACCACACCCCAGATCCCATAATCACACCTTGCCATACCTGCACACACACATTTTTTTAGGCCACATGATGACGCCCTCAATGTCACACGCCACATACCACTTGCCGACTGCAATCATGTCATCTGCTTCATCATCACCGGTATGGCTGTCGCAAAGCCACATTTTTTGATGTGTCATGTTAAATGACGCAATCAAGCGATGGGCAAACAGGCTGTATCATTCTGTCACCCGCCATGCTCAGTTTATTCACAAGCTGGTTAACATACTCGGGCAGTTGACCGGGCATGAAAGAGGGAATAGAATGTGTGCCTGACGCCGAGGAATTCGGCCGCACGACGAATCAACGAAGTCCTCACCACGATAGTTCGATTGTGGAGATCAGCGATGTCCACCATGTGCTAGGGAGCAAGGTGCAGCAGGCACGGTGATCTGCGCGGGAATTCGTTTATAGTGATGGTAGACCTGCGAAGAATTTGCCGCACCTGGTCTCAGTGATGACAGAGCCATGAAGACCGGAAACGGTAGAGGGCGTAGGTTGCTGACGCGGTCAAAATCCTCACCTAGGCGTACAACCCCACCCCCTGGCCCGCAACATACACTGACTAGGATTTTACACCACAAGATAAAAGGGGGTGGGAGGATTAGGAGGGTTAGGATTAGGGTTAGGGGTTGCGTTACAGTTAGGGCATTATAATAGGCACCACCCCCTGCCCCCTGGAATTTAATGCGAGGCGACCTGCAGTTTGGAGTGGGGGGGGGGGGGTGACCCATACCCCCATGCCCGACCCGAACGACCTGTCACATTCCGCTCGTAGACTGCCTTATCGTCAAGATGGTCGATGCGACTCTCCGGTGCGAAGACATCCTCCAGCCAGTTCTTGCCTAAGGTACTGATTTTCGTCGGGCAAACTTCCTGGAACTTAATATTCTTATCGACTGCCGCGTTCCCACTCTGGTGACTGTCAGACGCACAAATGAGTGGTGAAGATGCTCACAGGTCAAGGCGTGCGATTCTTCACAACGGACGGCGTTTCAATGCCTTTCGGGAATTGACTGTCCTTTTTGACTGTGCATTGGTTTGTGGCCATTGAGAATCACAGCGTCGGCCATCTTGGAAGATTTTCACATTGCGCTGGAAAGCTCTCTCTGCGGTCTGGCAATTGCATTTGTTGGTTTTCGGTCTCGACGATCGAGTCTGTGGTCTGTTTAGTGTACCTGATTTTACTGCAACCCTCTGCCAATTCTGTATTTTCAGGTCACAATTAAGGTCTAATGAACCATGCTCACAGTAAATGGGCTAACTTATGAAATGTCAACCGAAATTCCAAAATGCGTTTTAAATTCGAAATGATTAACTAAACAGGGTTGTAAAATTAATCATCATGCAGCATAAGTCTATAATAATTCAGTTAACTCAGGATGCTGCCTTTCGAACCAACTTCTTTCCCATTGTATGCAAAAAATACTCTGTAAAAATGACTACTTAATTAGCTTGCATCGTTCTCATTGATTTTCCATGCCTCCGAAAAATCCAGTCATATTTCATGGAAGACGTGCATAAAAATATTTGTTCTTTTACTTATTCGGTAGAAAGTTGCGTCTTCTTCCAAGTTAAAACTCAGAGAAAGTGTATAACTCGGTTTTCAAAAACTCTTCCAATTCCCGAATAACTTTGAAGCCGACCTGCCGTTACACCTGCATTCAAGGTTTCCTAACTACAAGCCGTATATTTTCACGTACGGAAAACCATACATCTCTCTACGGTATTAAGAGGAGACCATATGGATATAAGCAAATCTCACAAACAGAAACTTTTAAAGCCACATTATGACCCTCCGTCGAGTATAAACTTGGAAGAAGGCGAAATTTTATACCGAATGTGTAAAAGTATGAATATTGTTATGTATGTTTTGCATAGAATATAATTGAATTTTTAAGGGCATCAAAAATTGATGAAAATAATGCATGGTACTTAAGTAGTCGTTTTTGCAGAGGATAGTTTTTGCATGCATCCGGAAAGGAGTTCGTTCAAATGACAATTTCTTAAGGTAACTGCATGTTGATCAATTTTACAACACTATTTAATTAATCTTTTCGAAACAAAAACGCATTTCGGAATTTAGGTTGGCAGTTCATGAGAAAGTCCACTTACTGTAAAAAATTGGGTCACTGTCGGCGTTATAGGACAATCCGGAAATTCTCTCCTCTACTCATTGCCTTGCATCGTCCATTTCAGTCTGTTTTCATCTTTTCCGCTGTTCTGCTGAAAGAACCATAAAACCGACTTGCTATGTTTCACTGACTTCTGCATCTGCTCTTCACGATCCGTTCTCGTCCCTCAACTACATCACGAGCTTTTTCTAATTTCTAGGGGGGTTAAATGTAGGGACAGCGTTAAGGCAAGAACTCGTAGAGGTAGAGTTATGAGAATTAGACTTTGCGATGCGATTTGGGAGCATAGGATTAAGCCTAGGGTTAAGAGAGAAGGGGTCAAAGTTAAGAAATTGGAATGTGTACCCCCGAAAATTGAACGCAAGGCAACTTCTAGTACGGAGAGCTCTTATCCCACTTTTCTCAGAGAAACCATACAAATCACACAAAGTTAAACTTGTCACGCTAGCTTCCCATTGAAAAACTCGAGCCGCCAAGGAACTCCGCACACAAACTCTACTACCTTACCAGTACACATGGTTATTCCTCATTTTCAACATTCATGAGATACAATTTTTATGTTACCGGAAGGAGGTATCACAACGTTCAGTTTTGTAAGCAAATCGGCCTGCTATTTATGAGGAGATAGTAATTAGTAGGTGCGCGGCTGTTTGTATTTCCTTCGAAAATCAACGCAAATGCAAGCAGTCTAAACAATGTAGAAGCCGATCTTCCATGTTTTATCTTACCGCTGTCATCCTCCTTTGTTTATTCGATCAGTTGCATAGGTGTGTGTATAGTTGTGCGTCTAACCATGTTTGCATGTCAAAAATTAGTTCCTGTCAACCCTGACTGAAGTTTGAATGAGATGCCAGGTAGTGTTTATCGCCTTTTATGCCAGAGCACCGACGCATCCGGACTGCATTATCACACTGCAGACCGAAGACTATTTCATGAATAGGCAAAGTTTAGTAATAAATAGAACGCAGTGAGCGTCAAGGAAAGACGGCTTTATTCAAGGGTTACCCCAGAGTTTTGCTGTTAACAGGACCTATCTTTTTTCCGCTGCCTAATGGCCTGCGTGTTGCGTGCTTCACCAAGTGGTCAACGGCCTTACGGTCTAGGGGAGCTGTTGGATGCCCTTGCCCGCGGGGGCGGGGTGATGACAATTCGACCGTCGCTGCCGACGGTGACTTGTGCGTGAGTTAGTCCAGTTGAGAGTGGACTTGCGCTGCATCTACTGCACACACCCCTCCATACCCATCTGGGCTCGGTGTCAGGTCAGACTTAAGCGTAAAATGGGAAGTAGCATCAAAGGATACCATGAAGTCGCTTGGCAGGAGGCTGACTCCTTTAAATTTCTCCAAGAAATACGCTGACGAAATGACTGTAGTGTCTGAATTTACGGTCAGATATTTGAGGCGTTGGAACAGCCATTTTGGCAGTCGGGTGCAATATCGACGAGAGCTCAGGACACGGTCTTGGCCCTCCGAAAGGTGTACAAAGAGGGCACCCCTTTTCTGACCCATGGTCTCACTCAACGTTACTCCAACTTGCGGACTGGCGAAATGGATGTTCAAAGCCTCAATTTTCTGACCGCAAATTCAAGCACTACAGTCAGTCCGTCAACGCAATTCTTGGAGGAATTTAAGAGGGTAGGCCTCCCGCCAAACGACGTCATGTTATCCTTTGATGCCACGTCCATTTTGCTTCTATTCCTCGGGACCTGGCAGTCGAGACACGGTTGGCCGAGCACGCGGCAGCAGTAGGACTGAACGACGGCAACTGCCAATTCGCGGCCCAGTAGACGAAACCCAACCGCACATTCCAGTTTGACGGAGCAGAAATTCTTGCTAGAGGCGACAACCGCGTGAGCCCTGAACTGCTCGAGTCCTCAACCAATAAACAACCGCAACGTTCTCCGCGCTCCATATTCGGCGCTGAGACTTAGCCTAGTCAAAGTAGTTAGCCGCGAAGAGAAAATGCGGATAACCCCTGCTTTTCGTACCAATAACGACGAGCCAAATCACCCAAGAGTCCGCACCGAGGACGAAATCCGGTATTCAGCCCCTCGGCGGCGTTCGATGAGCGTGAGAGCCGATATTCTTGACTGGCATACAGGGGCATAGCAACTGCATGGCAGCGACATATTTAAACACCTGGCCAGTCGAGCTTTGATGCATTCGGGAGCTGCCAACTGTGATAGGAATGTGGGGGCCTACCAACTACATTCTATAAATATTGCAACACCTGGGCAGTCCACTGCCCTTATCTGATTCTGTTCCTGACGGTGGATTCGAATGAGAATCCGAAACCTCAGGCTAATAAAGCACTTGTTCCAGGTATTGTGTCTCTGTCTCTGCGACTACTTCCTGCAAGTCGCCTCTTCGCTTCTATTAGCAAAGCACCACGTCAACATCCAACACGGATAACGAAATTGTGGCAGTTAACGACTCGGACGCGGACTGATGAGCCAGCATCGCGTTAACTACGACCCCCAGTGGAGATCACGAAAAGTGTTAATTATAGTAGGCATGTGGCTCTACGGCAGCTACGTACGTCTTTGTGCCTTCATTAAATTTGTCTGCCGTCCTCTCTGATGATGGGTTTGAGTGAGAATTCGAAATGCCAGGCCAAAAAACTTCTTCCTCCGGTGTTCGCACTTTCTTCTTCTGAACAGCTTCCTGTAACTCGTCTGTTCGCCTCTGTCGCCATTCACATTTCTCTCTCTCTCTCCCTCCCTCTATATATATGTGTTGCCTCAAAGTAGCATAGTGTCTGAGTTGTCTGCGCCTAGACAAGTACATGGGAGGCTATTTTAGGGTAAACATAATGACCAGTCTTTTTGATATTAAGGCCTGTTTTAAATCTAGACCGGAAAAAAATGTTTCATAAATGCCTAGTTCTTAAAGTGAAAGCTTTTCGCGCGCATCATGCTTTGGAGAAAAGTCGCCTTCAGGACACATTTTGAGACAATTTTCGAACACTTGATGTGGTACTATGTCAGAGCTTAAACAGTTAGAAGAGCCTATTGCAATAAACTGATACTCAAGATACGGCCGCAAATCTCTCCCCTTGTTGGCTTAGTGTGGAGCTGTCTAGGAAATCCTCTAGTTGAAAAACGTCGAGTTACATTCCGGGCTCATATTGAGGCGGTATAAGGTTGGCTGAAAACTGTTCATGTCATTTCATCAGTCCGGACTGTTCTTTTTAGGCATTTTCTCGTACACCGTTTTTGAAGTACCGGTCTCGACTCGTACAATTCCAATATTTGGGTGGATTTCCCATATTGTTCCAAAGCTGGACTTCCAAAATGAGGGTGGTCCATATCGCTGCCTCCACTGTGGTACCGATACTGGTGGGACATCCGGGTTAAACCTTTATAAAAACACATGCGCAGTTCAACTGTAGTCAACTAACCATTCCCTCGACCTTGCAGTCTGGGGCCGTTTACTATGTGTAAACTGATTTGGACAGTTGAGGATTAGTCAGAAGAAGGTGTTCTTTTTTTGTTAAAAACTTT
This sequence comes from Spirometra erinaceieuropaei, assembly GCA_902702965.1. Taxonomy (NCBI): domain Eukaryota; kingdom Metazoa; phylum Platyhelminthes; class Cestoda; order Diphyllobothriidea; family Diphyllobothriidae; genus Spirometra; species Spirometra erinaceieuropaei. The sequence goes on along the minus strand of CACRXP010001088.1, from coordinate 24,186 downwards.
CACTCACCTCTTTGTCACATGAACGTGACTACTAGCCTCTCTCTCGAGTTTATTTATGATAGGTGGGCGTTTGGTTGCAGTATACATCTTTACATCTAGACTGGATCAAGTTTTTATTGTGGTTTTTCGTTTAAAACAAGACCACCAACTGGAATGCGCGCTGAAGGTCGTAGAAAGGTGACAGCGGACGAACGATGTGCAGAGCCCTTTGGACAAATAAATTATTATGGAAAATGCGATGTGAAAAATAACGAAACAACGTGTAGATGGTGTGCTCAAAAAACTGGCTTATTTGCTTCGCCCTGCCTCTCGCCACACTACCAAAATGGACTCAGCAGTAATATCGATGTGGAGAGGTTTTCTGTTCTCTGAATTTTAAATAACTACGGCGGAAGTCACACAACTGCGGATGAATTTTCCTCTGACAAACGAACCTGCATTTAGCCCGAAGAATAACTAGAACTTCGCTGTATGTATACATTGCGCTTACAGGTAGATGATGGGAGGCGGGCCGGATTTTTTTTACATCCAACTGAGCTAGAGTCCCATCCCTGTAATAAAAAAGATGAGTTATATTTTGGAAAAAATAACGCCGGAAAAATTCCGGGTTTTTCGGTTTTCCTATTTAAATAACTCGTTTCGTTAATTATTCACAAAATGTTTATTGCAGCGAAAACGCACCCCCTGCATTTGTGGAAGTCGGAATTAGTGCCGAAACTTTCGAAAAGCAAACACATTTGGCCCACGGTTTCACAACAGTTCATTTGATTAACTATAAATCAAACCGCACACTGAAGTCTAGCCATCAAGTTTGAGAGCACTGTTTGCATCTGAACCTTTGCACTTTTCACTTAATCATCATCATCATCAACAATAAGTCGAGAGGCGTTGGCCAAGAAGGACTGATTCACAAAGCAGAGGTTGCGATTCCCCCAGTATACAGTGTGTGACCGATCTCAAGAATTGTTGGCCAACATTCTTAAATGCGTTTTCGATTGGGGAGGATTACTTAGGCAGGGTTGTACTATCCATTATCACACGACAGAAGTCTATATTGTTTCCGACTTGTCCTGATGTCGGCTTTTGAATGCACTGCTTTTTGACCTTCTGCAGAAACCGCACTGGGTAAAAAATGACCACTTAATTAGAGTGCCTTTTTGCATTTATTTGCGACGATCTCATAAATCCAAATATATTTTATAGAAAACGTGCACAGAATATGCTTTCTACTCGTTTGGGAGAATATCACACTTTCTTTACATTTTAGATCCGAAAAATGTGCACATTTCGGTTTTGAAAAAGTTTCCCAAATTCCCGAATAATTTCGAGCCAACATTTCATGAGATCAGAAACTCACTGTAAAATAACCTCTGTACCCTTCATGGATTACAGGGTAACTAGAGTCCGGCGGAAGGTAAACTTGTACTATGAACCAGGGTTTCTAAACTTCCGTCAAAAACTAGCAAGATTCAATTCAACGTAAAGTAACTTGGTCGTTTTTGACGCCAACGTTGAAACTTAGACTTGCTTCCTTTGACTTACTGGCATTTATGTACGACGGTCCGATTATCAAAAGCGACGACTTCAGTCGCTACCCACAGGCGGTTACTTGCACGGGAGTTATTTTATTGAGGGGCAGACCTGCAAAGCATCTAACTCACTCTCACCTCCCTCACCCACCTGACTCAGGTAGCAAGTCAATGTCAAGACGACCAGAGGTGGATATGAGCGCAGTGGCCGACAATGTTAGAAAACCTGCGAAAGTTTGTCAAACAATATCTGATCTCCGTCACACGTACCAGGCGGCTCTGATCCTAAATGTTTAAGAAAGCAACAAAGGCCACACTGAGGGGCGGGGGGGGGAGAGCATTGCAACCACGCCCTCAGTCCTTTGAAGGGCAGACACCGGCTTCTATTTCGCAGCCTCTTGAGCCACGTTTGAACACGCCACCCAGATTTATGATAGTGAGGGATGCGTTGATGTGTCAGCAGCTTTTTTCACAGATAAAAGAGAGACTGAAATGCCTTTGCTGGCTCATATGGAATTCGAACCGCGGTATAACCCAATTCCGGGGAAAGAGTGAGTTGAATCCCTTAACAGTTGAACCATAGGTTTATGCCAGATCGGACGCACTATGGAAGACTTAAACCTCGTGGAGATAGCCCCCGGCACAGTGAACAAACTGACCCCTCACCAGATCTCAGGAGCTTTTCGTCCAGATAGCAGGACTTTACTGGCTGGCGGCGGCAAATAGATCGGACACTGACATCTAGATTTCGCTCGCCCTTGGAAGAGTTCAGGGTCAGAAGCGCTTGTCCCCCCAAATGTTTGAAATAATGTGCTGGCCCTGTTTTTGTCGTCATTAAGCGAGAAGTGGTTTCGGAATTCCATGACATCTTGAATTTCCATTCTCTGTGGCATCCAGTTCACAGATGAGGTGGAGAACATTAATCAAATGGCGTTTATAAGTGCTTCCGTCCATCTAAAGCCACCAACACACATCACATTTTAAGCTACTGTGGAAGTAGACCGTCGAAGGCGAAGACGTCCACCGATTGCCCCCACAGAGCGGGCACAACAACAGTAACTTGCGCGCGAATGGCTTTGCAGGAGGGCAGACTTGCGCAGCATCTATCGCACCCTTTCTTCCCTCACCCAACTTTTTCCGATGTCAAGACAAAGGCCATACGGCCGAAGGTTGGGGGTGGGTGCAGTGGATAGCAGAGCTAACCGGCTCGTCTACGAATGCCTCACGCCGGCTGGTCACCGATACAAGTGCTGTGTGGGTGAGTCGGACTTCACATGAATAGGAGGTAACGATTGCTTCCTGGTCCTCTGTCCTGAGAAGGATCGATTTTCTCCGTTAGTTGGCAACCCTCAAAGCTACGACTCCTGGTGAGCCCTGATAGATTTAAGTGAGTCAGATTCACTAATGTGAGGAAAGCGCTGATGTTCCAGGGGGATGCATTTCCCAATTTTGACCTTGCATGCGGCTGTCGGCTTTAAAGCCTGTCAGTCTAGGCGAACCTTTTTCGTATCTTTCCTATTTAGGGCTAGATCCCAGTTGGTAGCCATGTCCTGTATTACAAGTGGCTGGGGGAATTATTTACTGGGGTTATTTTGTGGGGTCTCTTAATCACATCTGACCTATTTGGCTTCCGTTTTACGCTTGAGGATAGGATTAGACTACCGGTTAGGGGTTTCCGATTTTCGGGTTAGGGTTATGCATTTAGGCTTAGGTTTTCAGGTTACGGTTAGGGTTTGAGCGTATGATTAGGTTTCAACATTACGGTTAGGTTTTTCAGTTACGGCTATGTCAAAGGGCTACGGTTACGTTTACGATTTCAGTTAGGGTCAGGGTTAGGATTGTCGTTAGGGTTAACGGTTAACGTTTCATGTTGAGGTTAGGGTTAGGTTTAAGGCTAGGATCAAGGTTAAGGTCGACACCCGCTTCCATATTCCTGGCTACCAACTGCGATCTGACCGTATTTAGGCTTGAAAAGCACCGTTCTGCAGTAGGCTTTCCGTCTTAGCTGTTTGATTACCGAATGGTAAGTTTGCATTACCAAAAGGACGACCAAAAGAAGCAGGACTTGGTCAACGTAATATGCAATGACACTGAGGCAGGTTGGAGGAATGGGCAATGGCGGAAATTTAACTTTAGTTTAAATTGTCTCCTGATGAGAAGTTGAGTTTTGTGATTGGTGATGGTCGGAGAAGGCCTAGCACTGTCAATGAGTGCAAGCGACAATTAAAACAGATACACATATACAAATTGTTCTGGAAAAGTCAAGGGATCTAAACTCCCCTAAGTGAGTTCTTTCTTACCGTTGGTGGACTACAATCGTATGGGTTCCGTTGCAAATAAACGAAATCAGTCGTCTTCCGTCACGATGCTTGCTCTGCCTTCTTTTCTCTGAAATGCTTTAGTTTTATCGATCGACACCAGCTTCTGTGCATGCCTGTATTTTGATTGGCGACCGAGACTACACCTGTTTTTCAGAGTGCCTATCTGAAACAAACCAGGCTGTTGGATCTTATGGTCTCCTTTTTCCCCGGTACAAGAATGTTTTTGATACAGTTTTTCACGTTTCTACAACATTCGCATCCGTCAACCCCCGCGCCTCCACTCCTGCACGGCGAAGCTTGCTCTATGGGCGATACTTTAGTTATCCATGATTCTTCGTGACCCATTGTCTCCC
>CACRXP010001088.1:0-15326 GCA_902702965.1 Spirometra erinaceieuropaei | reverse complement strand
TTGGGCTAGTGGGTATCATAAAATTCACAGATGAGAGACAGACCCGAAGGAACCGGGGCGATCCCATTAACAGGCATGAGTGCTGTCGCGTATTAATAGTCCAGAGCGTATCTGCTTGTCTACTGGGGGTAGGTGAGTGCTAGTTCCGAGGCGAATTCATTTCACTTCCGCTTCATTGTGCTATAAACCTATCACTTGTCTCACTCGACCCGACTGAGGATGAGATATGAAACAGTAAGTGAGTTGACCTAATGCTGTAGTTTTAGATGTGTCACATGCGGTCCCGCCAACGTAAATCTGCGGGCAATGAAAGCAGTAAACTGTTGAATTTTATGTAGCTTTAAGAAGGAATGGAAAAACGTAGGTTCGCATACACGAGGAGAATTTTGACAAGCAAGGATCATGTTGTTACTGGTCGCAATCACAGTGATAATTTGCAATGCGTCCAAACTTCTCTTACCTCGGGTCGATTTAATTTTCTTTAATGGAATCTCTATTTTACCGACAGATAAATGAGAAACTCTTTAAATGGAAATTATTATTAGACCAGATCTAAATTCTGACTAACGAGGACAGCACGTGAAGCAATGTTCCCCCTAGGGAGTTCCGATTCTTCGCTACAATTATTCCTATCTTCATCGTCGATCTTAGTAAAGAAAACTACACTCCTTACAAATACAAACCATACTATCGATTTTCAACGCTTAATTAATGCTTGCTAGTGAAAAGTTAGTTTGAGTTTTTAGAGATCGCTCTTTCAAGAATTTTAATGCTGGAATCAGGGGATAATTTATAACACAATTTCATAAACTCATTATACTTAATTAAACCCAACGTTTCTAACTACGATTTTGGTATTTTCGCCGAAAACAGTGTAACACAGATAACGCTGTTACGAAGAGACGCCCAGTTTACTCTTAATTGTGAATATTTTCTTGAGGAATTGGCACACAACATAGGCCGTCAAGGAAACATTGTGGACATCGGATTACGCGGCTATTCAGGAATATCTCTGATGTGGATAGAGAGTTGTGCATAAATGAAGAGCCGAAGTATTTTTTTACTCTTAAAGTCCAAACGAAAGATGCATATATGTGCACAAATTTTTAATGCAAATGCATCAAAGCAGACTTTTCCGTCAAAATTACATTGTTTTTCTCAGGCGTCTAAAATAACAAAGAACGATATGCCAATATCAATAAGTTAGTTTATCTGCAGGATCACATAAGGCGGCATAACACGTGATTGAAAACCCATCTGCCAAAGAGTGATTAATTGACTGAATATAGTGCTCATATTTACGATACCGTCTAGGAAAGATTCGCGGTTGGACGAGGGAATAAAGCACCCCAGTAAAACAGGCGGCTATGCGCAAAATTTCCCGAGGACCTATTCTCGTGTTCTTTCTTCAGCCCTAGCTACAGAGGGTGACCGATCTCATAACATTTTGGTTAAAATTCTGAAATACGTTTTCGATTAGGAAGGATTACTAAGGTACATTAGGTGGGCTAACTCATGAAATGTCAACCGAAATTCCGATATACAATTTCGTTTTGAAAGACATATTAAGTAGGATTGCAAAACTAATCATCCTGCAGCATCATTCCATAAACATTCAGTTACCTGGGGACGCCGACTTTCAAACGAACTTCTTTCCGGCTATATGCAAAAACTATACTCTGCCAAAAATGACTGCCCAAGTAGCATGGATTTTTCTTATTGATTTTCGATGTTCTTAGAAATTCAATTATTTTTCGTGGAAAACATGCATGACAATATTCATTCTCCCGCTCATTCGGTAGGCGATTACGTCTTTTTCTAATTTTTTACTGCAAGGAAGTGTATAATTCGGTTTTCAAAAATTTCTGATTCCCGAATAATTTTGAACCCGCCCTACCGTCACACTTGCATTCAGGGTTTCCAAACTACAAGCTATGTACTTTCCGCTTACGCAAAACCACACATTTCACTGCGGTATTAAGAGGAGACCATATGAGATCCATAAAATTTAGCATTGGACAAGATCTATATTGTTAACTTTACAAGCCACATTGGCAAATGCAGAGACATGACGTTCTATGAACGGCCTTTTTACGGTATTAAAAAATCTCACAATTAGAAACTTCTTAAAGCTATATTATATCCCACCTTTGGGTATAAAATTGAAGATGAACGTCATTTTAAACCTAATGAGCGAGAGAAAACACATTTTTATGCATGTTTTCGATGAAATATAATTGACTTTTTAAGGCCATCGAAAATCAATGAGGAAAACGTATGTTGCCTAAGTAATCATTTTTTATATTGTATGGTTTTTATACAGTACCTGTGCTAACTCATGAAATGTCACGAATTAACACAGGTTAACGCCTTTAACGCAAAATCGGTAAACACTACGGCTCCCAAAGTCTGATAGCGGAAAATAAACGATGTGCCAAAGAAATAAAGCAAAGTTTGGTTAAGAAAATATTATTTACTGAGATAAAAATAAATAATTTTCGACAAAAGTCACATTTTCGAGAAACGCCTATTTTACAACTAAGTTAATAAAGGCTACGTATTAGGACGTATAAAGGAGGAGGGCGCATAAAAGGTCAAAAATAATTAAGGACAGAAACAGATACAAAAAATTAGTACTTTGTAGATTGTCCATTCGAATTAATAACAGCAGAAAGTCTGTCCGACAAAGACATGACAAGGTTATCTATGGTGGATTGTAAAATGTAATCATTGAGTATGAAATCCAATTTTTCCTGCATTGAAAGAGTCTTCTTAGCTTTGTGCCAATTTCTTTTGACTATTCCAAAAAGATTTTCGATTGGATTAAGGTCGGGACTGTTGGCCGGGATGAAAATGGATTGGAGGCCAATTGCGGAGAGCGTGGTTGTTGTCTAAAATGTTAGATTATGTTTGCAAGCGGCATCAAATTCGTACCTCTTTAGAGCGGTGGACAGGTGCATTGTCCTGCAAAATTACAGTATCCATTCGGCGCCGACTTATGCCGTTGTAGCCGAAAGCATCCTTGACAATTGCAATGAACACCTTGCTGTTGATGGTGTCGGATGTTGACCGCCAGACAGGCCGCTCACCGAATTTAATCGCCATCCAAACCATCATCCGCCGACAGTTCTTGAATGTTGCCGTCGGTGTAGTATGTTCTCTTGGGAAGTTCTTTCCACATATGACAGTTTGGAGCGACTTCGTATGTAGCCGGAAAGAAGTTCATTCGAAAGCCGACGTCCTGTGGTAAGTGAATTTTCATAGAATTATACTGCAGACTGATTATTTTTATAACCCTACTTAATTGTCTTTCCGAAACGAAAACGTATTTCAGAATCTCGGTTGACATTTCAGGAATTAGCCCATCTACTGTATCTGTAACCTCGATGCCTTTAAATAGACGTCCGAGAACAACTTAAGATCACTGAATTGATCAGGACATATGGATGAACACAGTAATTCAGAGCTAGTTAGCCCATCCTTAAAGACTGCAAGATTCCCTGGTTCCCCTTAAGCAACGGACTTATCGGCGTTCGTCAGTTTGAGTTTTGTCCATTGGAAATGCTTCAGTCCATGACATTTGGGGAATTTCAAATAAGCCCACTTCACACCAGGTGTTTTGCAAACCAAACATGCAATTTTAATTTACAGCAAGACTCTAAAGTTAAGATATGCAACTAAACCCATCCCATCAGATAACAATTTAGAAAGCATATTTAGGATCAGTTTTTGAAACCGCCGATGTTTATGTGATGAGAACAACTGCTGCGCAGGTGCTCTTATGCTGAAATTTTGAATTGTGTTCAATTTGCCTACTGAATCTTAAAGTGCTTGCATGCCTCCTAGTCGGTGGTTCATTTTATTTTTCCATCTATATTTTTTGGAAAAAAACGTTCAAAACAGGTATAGACTTCAGAAACTGCCGTCCGTGTCGCAGTTGGGTAAAACATGAGTGAATTCGGCTGAGGGCAAGATATCTCGGTCAAACGCACAGACGACGTTATTTGTATACATGCTTCAGTTAACTGAATCTAAACTGATAAGTAATGATGAGTGGAGTATCAGAAATAATAAAAAAAGTTTTCAAAAAGACAGTTTAGTTTGTCCTGGCCACATGATTTCATCTCCATTTAACGTTGTTTCTTAGTTATCAGGACGTAAGAAATAAAATAAAAGCATGATAAAGATGGCAAGGTATTCTCCGAAACGCTTGTGTAGAAAGATGAGTTAAATAAACCTCTCTATAATCATGTCTAGGATCCACCAGCATAAATAAAATCAGAGGGTCAAAATATTGTTTTTGCCGGCTTTTTAAGGTTTTAGAAACCAACTGAATAAGAGCTAGACTTGTCGGAGGATTCACAGTGTCCTCCATATGGTTAAGGATACCAATTTCTATGCCTTAACTCCGACCATGGTGCCAAATCCCATAACTAAACCCATTATAACACAGACCCTGACCTCCTGAAATGTGGCGTAAGGCCACCTGTAGTGCAGGGGGAGTCCACATTTCCGTTTTCACCCCTAGGAATTTTACAATACTATTGGAAATTGACTTCGCACAGCGCGTTTTAACATCCTGAAGTCGTGGTTTATTTATTCGTCTCATAGAGAAATGACCTTTGGACAAATACGAGTGAACACCAAATTTTGACTGCTGTAATTCTGAGAGAGGGTTGTTGAAATATATGTCATTATGTTTTCTGCTGCCGTATGAAACATTTTGTACGGGTTTTGGCTCATCATTGGGTAATCCAACATCTTTTGCGTATTCGGCAACACAATCGACATCTGGTATTTGCTAACCCATCGAAAAGCTAGCAAATAAACCCCTAGCCGTTCAGTAGTTAGCAACTTCGCCTAATCCTACAGATTCTTAAAAAAACCGTCCACAGGCGTTGCTCTTCAATAGAGTAGACATGAAGTACCGCTACTAGTTAAAGTTTGTCAACAGAGTTTTGCGGAAGATGTCAACTCCCAGACAAGAAGAATATGTCAAAACTTTATTTGTAGACCTTGCAGGAAATTGACTTGGGCGTAAACCAAAGCGGCAAACAAAACGTGCTTAGGTAGAGGGACGCGCACCGACTGCGATGCAGAAATAACTTTTCCCGTTGTGCCTGGAGATTCTCCTTTGAGCCCCATCAGCAGCCGTTTAGCGGTGCGTAAGAAAGGCAGAATGTCATCATAAACGAGGACAAGGGAAATTGGAATGATCATTTCTGGCCTCTTGGGCGTCACCAGTCATCCGCACTCAACTACGGGACATAGGACCCCCGAGGTTCGACATTGAGACCCCTGGACTAGAAGTCTATCGCCCTAACCACTGGGCTTGGGATTGAGTATGGCTGGCTGACAATGATTAACAGGCCAGAAATGGCCACTCCAGTAATCCTTGGTAATGCCATTCCGCCTGTAAAATTTACCCTGTTTCGCTTAGGGGATTTTGAACGGGCAAAATCTTTCCGAGAGTTTCATACAAAATAGCCAAACCTTCAACAGCAATGAAAGACTAACAGCAGTGAGCCTATCCTCCGTCGGTAGCGCTTCGAGTCACCGAATCCGATGACTCTAACAAGTTCTAATTATATGGCTGTCTGACCCAAGAATTTGGATGATAATAAAGAAATTATGAACACTGTTCTGTAAGACAACTGACGCCATTTGTGAGTAAAACCCTCTGCGACCGTCTGCTACGGATAAGAGATTCATAGGGCTGTTTATGTACTGGAAGGGCGTTTACAACAGACTGGATGCCTTTGCGTCATTTGGGCTGATACTAATTAAAAAACTCCAGAAAAAACTCTGTCTGTAACAGCTTATTGACCATGTAAACAGAGTTTCTCAGATTGTGTTGGCAGTTGTGTGTGATTCTCGATGAATCTCATCGAGAGAATCACCTTTGACTTCTCAAACGCCGGTTGTCACGCCTTCCGATACTCTGAAAAGGCGGACAAAGGTTTAGGATTTTTTACGAAACATTTTAACGAAGTTGCGCTCACACTCGAGCCCTGAACAGTGGGAAGTAAAAACATTGGGTGTGCAAAACCTTCTTGTTAAAAAGGGCGACCCGTGTGTGCTTCTTTGTCAATTTTTTTAGTTCAAAGGACGGAAACCTACTTGTGCATTTAGGCCGTATAGATTGATTTTGAAATGTTTAATTTCGATGATTTACTGTGAAACCACTTCTTTATTTTACTCTTTGACAAGCTTTGACAATTCAGGGGAAAATTACGGGCAGAGGCCTATTTGGTTCTACTTTGAAGCTTATTGTTCCATTGGTCTGTCACGGACAACAGTCCACCCGCGAAACCACCAATACATCGTTTGGACCAAAGTGCTTACGGCGCGAACGACCTGGATTCATGTGTAAGCTAAAAAATACTGATGCTGTAGGCCAGAGCATTTAGAAAGAACGACGAATTATCAGTAGACGGCCTCGGTACAGACATGTAATTTTCTAAATCTCCTTGTAGTGCGTGCAAACACATTTATACAGGCATTCGTGCATCGTGTAATTGGTGCGCTACATATACATCTCACACCTGCCTCCGCTGTTAACACTGCCCATTGAAACTCCCTCACCGCATGGGCCTATTCGGTTACATACGCATTCATGCGTGTGGCCCCTCCTCTGCATGCGAGACCCAAGTGTTCTACTCCCTTATGTGCGTGTGGCTTTGGGGGCCAGGTCCGGCACGTGGAGCTCTCAGACGGACTCGCTAACTCTATCCGGCACCGCGCTCACTTTCGGCATCAGAAATCTGGCCGCTCCGGACAATGGATCGGTGTCCGGGAGAGAGAAGAGCGAATGAGGTCAGCTACTCAGGGCGCTTTCTCACCACAAAGTCCGAAGCGTTTGATTTGCAAATAGCTGTGGCTTGAAGGCTTACCAACTGACAGGATAACTTGGACCTGGCAGTCAACCCAGTGTGTTTTTGTGGTGGTTGCTGGATTGCGAGTCCGACTGAAATGGGACCCCTGTGCCGTCCCAACTCCGTGCGATTCAAGCCAGGTGTGGCGTCACGGCCAGGAACGGCTATGACCGCGCCAGCAACTTACGTCCCCTAATACCTCCGGTCTTTTTGACTTGTTCATGACACCGGGCTCAAGTGGGGGACGAGAAGAGGGTGCTTACAGAAGACGTGACGTCCACTAGAGGTAGGCGGAACGACTTATCTGTAGTACGTTATTACCGACAAAGACAACGGAGACTGGAATGGACGTTTCTGGTTTGTTAGCGGTCATCAGCCTGCCACACCCAAACCCGAAGTGTGGAACACCCGAGGCCCGAACTCGCGACCTGTTAGTGAGAAGTCCACGCCTCTAACCACTGGACTTAAGTGTGTCCGGTCAGAAGTCAGTCGGGTGTTCGCAGATCAGCACGTCTGGTGGATTAGGTGAGGTGGTTTTTCCGTCAGGGTCTTTGTGGTAGGTTTGGGCGCCGAACCAAATATGGCGACTGGTGCAGTGATGGCGAACGGTAACAGCTCCTGCGGATAACAGTGGGTCAACTACACAATCATGGGGTCAACTCTCGATTGGCGGAAGACATCATTGTATATTCCCGATCGAAAAGCGACAGGGCAACGGGCCCGTGGCCCAGTGGTTAGAGGCGTGGAATCCTAACTAACAGGTCGCGAGTTCGAGCCTCGGGTGTTGCACACTTCGGCGTTTGGTATGACTGGCTGACGACGGCTAATAAGCCAGAAATAGCCATTCCAGTCTCCCTTGTCTTTGTCGGTAATAACGATCGGTGAGCGCCCACTACCACTTTTATCTGTGCATATGTTATGAAATATGCTCGCCTTAAATATTACGGGTGGCTTGATGAAAGCCTAATACATGAAATATGGACATATTTTTCAGTTTTACCGAGCTGGTTATACACCCGTCAAGTAAACGAAATGCAACCGTATGCTGTATGAGTAGCGCAGACGTAAAGCCATTTTAAACAGGTTGATCGCGGTGTAAATATATTCTCGTCTAAGCAGTGCGGGCCACTCAGTAGGTGCTTCAGTCGGCCGTCCTTGATTCCGTTAAAAGTCGATTGCCAGTCTTAATTTCCCCTTTTAAATCTAAGCGCCAGAATTCTTTGCGCATCAAATGCATATGAAAATGTGCATAAATGGATATATTTGAAGATAGGCAGAAAGATCCGATTTCTGAAAGTGGGGATTTATTGTCCTCGGAAAGCAAGCAAGCAAGATAAAGCTGGAGTCCATATACCAGAAAACACACGGAGAGGGCTGGATGACCCACTGATGAGCCGTCCCCGCAGCTGTGTCAGGCGGCGGCACAATATCGGCGATACACGCGTGTCTGAGCGTCTAGCCAGTACCTTTGTTGTCGGTATTGTAAACTATTACACAATTATATGCCTACTGTCGTTATATAAGTACCTATTGTTGAAAAGTGTGATTTTGAGCAGTGGTCACTACCTGATCTATAAGTTAACAAAGCGGAGGAAAACGCGAAACTATATATCCATCCAGTAAAGCAAATTACAAAAAGCAGAGAAGTGCTCAAGCAGAAAGGCTTGCAATTCAGCCAAGGGTCCTTAAATTGATGTTGGCGAATGCGTCACTTAGGCAGTGAATTTCTGAAATTGGGTATCCGTCTGTAGAATCATTTCAATAGGGAAGAGGCAGGTTTTGAGAAAGAGAGAACGAATAAGGCCATAAAACGATTACAGTGTGATAGAAGCGATCCGACAATGATAAGAATTTATACAGTGGTTCTCTCCGGTGGTCACGGCCGCCAAGTGTGCAGATTCACTCATCAGGGGATGGTTCGGAATTGCATCTCCACAAACATTTTAACCTTCGCAAAGTTTTCATTTCTTTGACATTTTGCAATACCAAATGGTGGAACATGGGAATAGGAATTGGCGGACCACAGGAAGAAAAGAAGAAAGGTTAAATTTAAGGTTAGGTCCAAGGTTAAATTTTAGGATAGTCTAAGTATCAGTTTTACGACACGAGAATATGTACCCCTCCTTGGCCGTCTGAATTATGGGTGCTCCTATTCCTGAGTCTTTCCACCGAATGGACCAGTTATCATCATAGGTAACATCAGCGTTTTTTCAGACCAGAACTAAAAATCCTTTTGGTTCCAATTCGAGAGACCTCTCTTAAAGTTCTAATTTGACAAGTATGTGATCATTTACATCTGGAGAAGACGGAACGCTATCCTGATAGTATGTTGCCCAACTCAACCAGCACATACTCAAAATGACTTAAATCAGAAAAAAATAAGCCACATTTTATGCGCGTTTTCCATGAAATATAATTGAATTTTCAAGAGCATCGAAAATCAATAAGAAAATTGCATGCCACTTAAGTAGTCATTTTTTGCAGAGTATAGATGTTGCATGCAGCCGAAAATAAGTTCTTTCGAAGGCCGACACCCTGAGGTAATTGGATCATTATAGATTTATGCTGCATTATGAAAAGTTTTACAACAATACTTAATTTATCTTTCCGAAACGAGAACGCATTTCGAAATTTTGGTTGACATTTCATGAGTTAGCACATCTACTGTACCTTGCGCACACAGCTTGAGTACTCTAAGGTCAGGGATGGCTATCTCGATAGAAAGGGCGTCGTCCACAGGATCCCATGTGACAGTTATGATCCTATCTATTATGGCCAAACTGGTAAGTCTGTCCCAACCCTCATACATGAACACCAATTAGCAATCAGACGAGATCACTTATCCCAGGTAAACATGCGCACACTAGACAAGAGACAAAAATTTGCATTAAAGAACATTAGCATTGTTTACGTCCTCCCACTAAGGGCAGACCATGAAGTCCTGGGAACAATCTACTCAAAAGAGGTATGCATCAATCGGCCAATCGATTTAGGAGACATACACAAATTTTGTCGAGAATAACTGGAAGCGAGCACAGCGAGATAAACGAAAAATATCCTCTACCGTGTCCAGTGCAAGTTTTGCGACATTAACTGTACTGAAGAGGACCTCAAACTTTTAACAAACAATTTAGGGAGGCAGAGAAATTGTCTTCGGCTGTGAAACTCGGCAAAATCTCCAGACATGCCAAGTAGAATTGTAAAACTAATCATCTTGCAGCATGAGTCTACAATAATTCAGTTAGATCAGGATGCCGGCTTTCGGAAAAACTTCTTTTCAGCTGTATGCAAAAACTATACTCTGTACAAAATGGCAACGTATATAGCATATATTTTTTCATTGATTTTCGATGTCCTTGAAAATTCAACTATATTTCATGGCAAACATGCATAAAAATATCTATTCTTTTACTCATTCGGTAGGAAATTACGTCTTCTTCCGATTTTTCTACTTGTGGGAAGGGTATAATTCGGTTTTCCAAAAGTTTTCCAATTCCCAAATAATTTTGAACCCGCTCTACCGTTACACTTGGATTCAGGGTTTTCAAACTACAAGCCGCATATTTTCTGCATACGGGAAACCATACAATTCTTAACGGTATTAAGAGGAAATCATATGAGGTTCATAAAATTTAGCAGTGGATTTGAGTCATATGGTTCACTTTGCATGCCACATTGGTAAATGCAGAAACAGGACGTTTTATGAACGGCCATTTCACGGTATTAAAAATCTTCCAATTAAAAACTTTTCACATATCAAATTATATTTTTCCTTTGAGTATAAAATCGAACGAAGACGTAATTTTCTACCGAATGCATGTTTACCATGAAATATGGCTGAATTTTTAAGGACATCGAAAATCAATGAAAAAAATACCTGCTATTTACGTAGCCATTTTGTACAGAGTATAGTTTTTGCTTACAGCTGGAAGGAAGTTCTTTCGAAAGCCGGCATTCTGAGCTAACTGAATTACTGTAGAATTATGCGGCACGATGATTAGTTTAACACTTCTACTTAATTAATATTTTCGAAACGAAACCACATTTTGGAATTTCGATTGACATTTCATGAGTTAACCCACCTACTGTATGCCAGGCAGGAAGGTAACTGCATCATAACCTGGACTGAATGACTACACAGCCCCAACAAGACTGTCTCATCAACCGGTACCCTAATATATACGAGGAAAAGGCGGTTAGATAGTGCATTCCGGAACGGCAAGTAAAGTCACTGTGGTTGTAGGCGATTACTATCAATGACAAACACTGCCTTCTGATGAGAGTCACAATGATAGACGACATGCTTCCCGCGCTCCGCGCAGGCTGAATCCATACACTTCCAGTACTAAAGACAGGCTAGCATGACCGTCACACACGAAATACTGTGAGGCGTGGTACGACAAGTCACCTACGACGATGACAGCTTATTTGATTTTGAAACGTAAAGGTAATACAACCATTGTTCAGAGTTTCCTCCCATTCTTATCCGCGGTTCTCGTCTACGCCTCTACAAGCAAGATGCATTTGCGCGCTTCTACCATAATACGTAGGTAATATAATACGTCCTGAAGTTTTGGAGCGGTCACAGACGAGAGGTAGCACAGGCAGGTATAAACCCAGTTGGACGAAAACCATGCAACACGCGAAGCCATGAAAACTCCTAAGAAGCATGAAGAGTAGCCGGGTGTGAACACATGGCGTGCGTGAGCGGCGATGTAAGGAACCACCGGCCATACATGAGCAGGATTGGGCTGGATAATAGCTACACTCACGCAGAATCATAACGCGATTGCTGTTCTGGACCACAAGTGGGACAACGATGACTCATTGTATGCGTTTGTCGAGTTGTATGTGTGCGTGTGACAAGTAAATGGAGGACCCGAGGCCGTGTCATTCATCGCGTCAAGTCTCATTACGGGTAAAAGGGAAACGCTCAAACAACCTACTGTCTGTGGTAGAGGGACGAGATAGTGAAATCAATCATCTTTTGCGTTTACTGCATAGGTAGTATTTTTTAACAGACGAGGACAGAGTGGGATATCCAGCGGAGGCAGATGAAAGAGCTGCAAGGATAACGTATATGACCGGGGTCAAAAAAGATCACCTGTGAAGCGTTTCTAATGAGAATTGTGATAATGGGCGCAATATATGTGTGGCCTCATGACAGCGTACTGGGGCCGCCTTACAGGGGAACTACTCGAGGTGGGCCCTGTGTCTGGCAGAGCGGTATACGCCCACGTAGATGAACGTCTTTGATTTAGGATGAGCATGGCAGACCTAGAGTAGGCACTGAAGACCTTTCTATCACGCATTGCGCAATTAAAGGATTAGGTTGTGTCACGATGTTCTCCGTTGGGTACCCGGGCATGACAGCAGTGTGGGCGTTGGGAATATGCATAAAATCGCATGTAGGAGGTAAAGAACAAGGAGTCTATAAAGATATTTTTGCAGCATCGCGTTCTCGGGCGGTTAAGTTCAAAGGATGTTATCCTGCTGGGGTTAGAGCCATCAAAGGACGTGAAGGGATTCCAACTACAACACTTTACCGAACAGCGCCTACGCATATCAATATAGTGGGCAGTTCACGATAGTAACTCTACCCCGGTCATATACTTTATCCTTACCAGTAGCTGCAAAAAGGACTGTGCTTTAACCCCAATGTGCTATTTGTTCACTCTATCTTAGGGGTAATTCAGCATGCGTAGATGTCGGAAGAAAGGATTAAAATGTGAGTCAGATGTAGTTATTTAGCCCCACCTGAAGTAAACAAACCCCAGCTACCTGTAATACGCGGTCGGTTGTAGTAGGGGTTTTTACACGTGAAACCGGGGAGCGCACAGGCGACGACAATAAGTGGTTGCAGGCAAAAGAAAAGCTCTTGGGAATGCGCGGTTGTAGTTTGAGTGGTTAAGACATAGTTGCTCCAAACATTAACCTTAACCCTAACCCCTACCTCTGACCCCTAATCATAACCCGTAACCCCCACTCCCAACCCCAACAGTATTGTGTCCATGAGGTGGGGCTACATAACCACATCTTACCGAAATGTGTAACAGTTTCCAATTATATCATGAAATGGAAGCAGATGCGGCTTTAAATAACCCGTGCCCTAGACGGTCTGGAGGAGAATTTTAAAGCGGGACGGGGGAGGCTATAAGTCAGTCCAAGTATGAGTAGAAAAGTTGGCACTAACGTATCAACATGTGTGTCGACAGGTGTTGTGAGGGGACTACAAATGCAGACAACGCAGCCGAGACCAATCACCGTCACCAGCCCGATGGCGTTTCCAGACAGGCTGAGGGGAACAGCGGTTGTTATCTTGGCAGTAGTCGACAATGCCCTCCACGGCGCAAACTGCACATACAGCCTGCCAGCACAAGCTAGAGTGAGGCGCTGTGCCAAACTTGTCTACGACGACAGTAGGTTGTTTGCTTTTGACATGTCGGAGTCATGGTTCATATGAGCGTCTTTCATTCTCATTTATGTCTAGGGCGCACTGTTTTGCTTCATTTAACAACACGTATATGCAGGCCAAAAAACGGCTAATCAATCCTTACAATTATCATGCAAACCTGAGGGATAGAGTCGCTAACTTGGAAAAGCAAGTCTTGTGCAAAATTCCATGCGATTATTGTGATGCGATATATTGCGGTCAAACTGAAAAATCTGCCCCTACGCATATATTGGCCATGATCTGACGATTACGAAGCGGGACCTTCTGTTCCAAACGGTCATGAGTACCCTAGACACTAGACAATATTTCTCCTGAGCTAAGACTTACACTAACGGCGTCCGTCCATCCAAAGAAAGCTGAGGGTTCTCCTAGAGTTCTCAGGTGAATAATGACTTAACTGGCAGACGTATTTGGATGCCTGGGTTTTTAGGTGGTACCTATATCGGGAGCATTGTATAGCACCTTTCTCATTTATATTTCATATTACTTGTACTATTAATTGTTTGTGGAATAGGCATTACATGGTTATTACATAGTAGTCGATTGCTTCAACCCAAATGTTCATAGAAATTTCGGGTCCGACCCAAAAACGTCATGTCTTGGAGACTTAACTTTATGTCCTGCACTTAATACATTTATACACCGAGGGGCCGAATTCGTCGCACCTATGTTGCGCAGAGGCAGAATATCCGTGAAACACGTGTCTGGGCTTTTAGTTAGTATATATGTCCGGAGTAGGGTGAAATGCGTTTGCCATATATATATATCATAATAAATAAATATATATAGATATATATTTATTATGATAGTGGGCGCTCACCGATCAGGTTACGGAACATGCTCGTTCCGTTGTGCCTTGAGGCTCATACTAGAACCATCGCAGGCAGTCGCACAGCGACTAGTAGCAGTAGATATAGATGAGATGGAGCTGACAAAGACAAGAGAGACCGGAATGGCCATTTCCGGCTTATTAGCCGTCATCAGCCAGTATTACCCAAACCCAAGTGTGGATCACTTGAGATTCGAACCCGGGATCCTTGGTCATGGAGGTTGACGTTCTACCATTGACCCACGGACCCGTTGTCCTGTCGGTTGTGGCACAATGGTAGAGCGTCAACCTCCATGATCAAAGCTCCCGGGTTCGAATCTCAAGTGATCCACACTTGTGGTTGGGTAGGACTGACTGATGAGGGCTAATAAGCCAGAAATGGCCATTCCGGTCTCCCATACCTTTGTCGGTTCCATCTCATAAATATATATGCGTGAAGATGCGAGGTCCAGATAAATTACCGTGTATATCATCTCCCGAGGAAGACGAAGACGAGAAATCTATTTCATGGACCAGGTTGTATTCAGACTGACGTTTCGGAAACACACTCGTTTCCATCATCAGAGTCGTGCGCTGACGTTTCCTGCTGGCCTTGCTCTGTTCAGCCTTGCCGCCTGCCTCGTATTATAACCGTGCACAGCGCACGCTTGTTGACTAGCCTTCTTTCCGTTGGCTGATTGTCGCCTCCCTGATCTCAGCCATTGGCGGACTGGCGTGGCTTGTGTCCCCTCACGCCTAACGTGGTTGCCGTTGCGTCGGCGTGCTCGTTCGCCTCCCCCTCGTCAGACGGCGGGCTGATCGATCTTTGTTCCTCAGGCGTGGTGTTTCCGACCTCGCGAGTACGTCCGTGAAACGGTGTGCCACGCCGGTCACGTGACATTCGGTCAGCGCCTTCTCCTCTCTCCGCGAGCGTCGGTGGCCGACCCCGTGTGACTCTTTTCATCCGTGCCATCGGCCCTGCCTGGACTGACTCGAGTCTTGCGCGGAGCGCCTGGTAGGCCGGATGTAGGTCTATGGCCCGGTTGAGTGTGCCAGTCGAGGACCAACTTTCCAGCGTTAGTCTGGCCATTTTATCATTGGCTCGGTCGATCGCACTCGCTTTCACGAAGGCAAAACAGTGATTCCGCTCTTATGTGTGGCCATACACCAACGACAGCTTATCCTTGAA
>CACRXP010001087.1:93803-116127 GCA_902702965.1 Spirometra erinaceieuropaei | reverse complement strand
TGTCCTGTCTCGTCTATTAGTCTAGTGTGACTGTCTCACTCTCTCTTTTCTCTTCATTTCGTCTGACGACGGGTTGGTGTCACCAATTCGAAAATTCACGAGTAAAACTCGATTTTTTCCGAAGAACCTCTTCCTTTTTCATTATATTGTCTCGGAATGCCTACCACTTCTGCTCTACAACATATATAGATATATATAGAAGAAGACGGGAAGGCGATCGCTGGGACCAATGGTTTATTTATCCGACGTTTTGAACTCTCACGCGAGCCCATCGTCAAGGAATGAAAAAACTGTACAGCTCGTCGTGTATTTAGCTCACCTCTGCCGGGGGTGACCTCTAGCTGCGCTGTTGATTTGTTCACGGAGTGCTTGATAGGCGATTGGCAGATCGATATGTCGATTAATCGCGTCCTCAGTTGAGTGCCACGCTTCCTGCAGCAGGCGCGCAACTCGGTTGTCTGACTGTCCTAGTATTCTCACGCTCCCAAAGTCAAAGGCGTGTCCTGGCGAGGAGGCGTGGGCGGCTACCAAAGAGAGTTTATCCTTCCGTCTCACGGCCAATTCATGCTCATGCAATCTCGTGCGGACCTGTTTTCCGGTTTCACCAACATAACTGGCCTGACCGCAATTGCAGTCTATGCGGTAGATGACCCCCGATTTCTGATTAATGGGAATCGGATCCTTGGGCTGCATGAGTTGACGGCGGATTGTGGCTTCAGGTCTGTGCGCGACGCCGATCCCAAATTCGCTCACCAGTCTGGCGTATTCTTCTGACAAACCAGCTACGTACGGAACTGCGCGCCAGCACTTCGGTTTCGGCTGCCCCTTCGATTTTCTTCCCTGTGCTTCTCGCCTGCACTTTTCGACGAAATTCCCAGGGTAGCCGTTCATGGTGAAGAGTTTCTTCAGGAACTGAGCCTCGGCCTTCTTGTCGGCTGGCTCTGTGCAATGGGTTTCTACCCGCCGGTAGAGTGTTCTTACGCAGCTGCGTTTGTGCGAAAGGGGGTGGTTGCTGAGAAAACTCAGAATACGAGAGGTATTTGTCGCCTTTCGGTAAACTGTTGTTTTTAGTCCCCCATCGCCTTTTCTCTGGACTAGTACGTCGAGGAACGGCAACTGGCAATCTTTTTCCTCCTCCATCGTGAACTGGATATCTGGGAAGATCGAGTTCAGATGTTGCGTGAATTCCCCAATCCTGTCCCGATTGATGATGACAAATGTGTCATCAACATACCGTACCCAAAATCGTGGTCGGTAGTGGTCAAAAGCCAGTGCCTCCAGTCGCTGTAACACTGCCTCAGCAATCAAGCTGGATAACGGCGGCCCCATCGGTGTGCCTTTAACTTGTTCGTACGTGGCTCCATTGAAGGTGAAGAAGGTCTTCAAGCAGTGTTTCAGGAGATCGACAAGGTGTTTTATCTTAAGTTTGTTGTCCGTCTCGTTATAACGTTGCTCTAACAAGGTTTGCACAGTTTCAACCGCGAGATGTTGTGGGATGGAAGTGAAGAGTGATACCACGTCGAAAGATACCATCACTTCGTCATCTGTAAGTTGAATACCTTGCAGTTTCTCAAGGAATCGTTCTGCTGAGTGGATGGTAGTTTCAGAACCTTGGGTTAGGAATTTCAGACGCTGGAACAGCCACTTAGCCAGGCCAAACGTTGGTGTGCCTCTTAGAGAAACGATCGGTCGTAGGGGGGTTCCTGGTTTGTGGACCTTGGGTAGACCATAGAATCTCGCGATCGCGGAATCCTTTGGTTTCATCCTCTGCCAGTCAAGCCGTGTAATCGCTTTTGACTTCCGAAGACTTGCCAGGTCCTTGTTGATTTTGCTCATTAGAGTCTTCGTCATATCCCCTTCACAAGGAATGTAGGCAGTTCTATCGCCCAAAAGGGCCTCGACTTTGTTGACGTAGTCCTCCTTGTTTAGTACGACCGTCGATCGTCCTTTATCGGCCGGGAGTATGACAATGCTTTTGTCGGCCTTCAGAGTCCGAAGTGCTTCGTTTTCTGCTTTCGAGAGCATATTGCGTTTCTTGTGGGACATGAGTCTGGAGGATATTCGCTGTCGTAGCAGATTTCTGTTTTCCTCAGTGATTGGAGCTTCACGAATGACAGATTCCGCAGCTGCGATGAAGTCAACAGGTTGGGCATCCGTCGTATTGAAGCAGGCATCATGGCTCGTGAACAAATCAACAGCGCAGCTAGAGGTCACCCCCTGCAAGTTGGTGTTCGTGAATGCGTGTAGAGGCGGATTTTCCTGTTTGACCACAATAAACTGCATCACAGGCCCCACACGGGATCTTGTAGACTGCTTCCTTTCTATCCAAATAGCCGACCCTATCCTTAGGGTGTACTATCTGAGTACGTAATGCAGTCGTTGGTCTGTGCGCCACCAGAATTTGGTGCTTCTTTAGGCGCCTTTCCACGAGTTCAGACACGTTTTTGATATAAGGGAGAGTTCGCCATGTATTTGACTTGGGTGCCTGGCTGGAAGTTCTTTGTTCCGTTTCTTTTGACTTCTTCTGTCTCATGCATCGGCGCACAAAATTCTTGGGGTACCCATTTCGGGAAAGTAATTCACACAAGTAACTTAGTTCGGCCTGGTAGCCTTCTTCGTCCGAGCAGTGTGTTTATGCCCGGTTAAGCAAGCAGTTGACCGTACTCCGCCTAAAGAAGCACCAAATTCTGGTGCCACACAGACCAACGACTACATTACGTACTCAGATAGTACACCCTAAGGATAGGGTCGGCTATTTGGATAGAAAGGAAGTAGTCTACAAGAGCGCCCACTATCATAATATATATATATATATATATATATATATATGCTGAGTCAACGGTACGTGAACGACGCACTTTCCCTGCAAGCTTGGGCTGCCGCTTTCGACCCACCTAATATGGTTTTCACTTGTAAATGACATTTATTCGGTTTTTCTGTCGGTCAACGTAACTCTTTCCTCTATTGTAGCGAATTGAATTCTGAATATGCTGGACAGATTAGATTTACTCAAGGAAATCAACGAAGAAGTTCCCTGTCTGGACGCTATAGCCCCCAGTTTTCCAGAAGAAGTAAAATCCTTGAAATCATGCATTTTGGACAAACTTCGTAGACAGTGTGCCAAGTCCTTAATGGGCCCTTGGGCAAACCCAAACAACATTATAATCGAGGAGATTGGGTGAGTTTCATGCCCTCATGAGTTAAATCTTTGTATATTTTGCAATTCAAGTTAACTTGCTCGCGTTTGCCATGAGACTACTCACAGCAGCCGGTTTGTGTCGGAGTGAGGAATAAGGGCTTCAAGGTTGACGTCTTCCAGGTTAGGAGCACTTCCTTAATTTTAAGCTATCCCAGTTAACATAGCCACCCGCGTTTTGTGGTCGTTAACAACTTTGGGAAGTTATTTGTAAGTTGTGGGACCAACCACAGTGATAGATTCGGTAGGTCAATTTTTTCAAAGGTCTTGCTCGCAATAACCGCTATCAACCAACCTGGTCCACATGTAAGTCATCGTAAATCCAAACTGTCTGTACAACAGCTTGTCAGGGCATAATAGACTGTCAGGTACTACATTGAGTTGCCAGCACGCAAGCTTCTCATCCGTAAAGCCACTTATACTGCTTGTTTTTTTGGTTAAAACTAACTTATATGGCCCCCGAAGCAGCACACAAGAACAGGAACTGCCTGCAATACGGGTGGCTTTGAGGCAGCTTACAGTGAAATTAGGGTTAGGTTTAAGGCCAGATTTAAACGGTAAGTCATGAACAGGTTTAGGGTAGGATTATGATTAAGATTAGGGCAACGGTTTAGCCTTATACTAGGGTTATTGTTGGGGCTAGGGCACGGAAATATTTGCCTTTTCCGTAGGTCCACCATTATTACCTGGAGGGGACGTTCCTATTTTCATGCCATGTTTAGAGGCCGCACAGGTCAGTCTTACCAATTTTTGCACCAAAACATCTTTCAAGTCCCCTCCATTCAGCTTCGCACATAGATTTTGTAGTCCGCTTGTATATAGGTAAACTCGACCACTGCCCTCCTTGATGATCCTAATTTCAAGGTATAACGGTTCGTACTTATCGGTTTTAAAGATACGATTCACAGGCATGCATTCAAGGGCACTGTCTGTCCAGTAGTTTAGAGGCTATCAAAATGAATTAGGATGCAGGCTGCTGCCCCAAAGTCGTTTGGAAATAGTGTGATGCCATGATAGGGCAGGATCTCGAATGTCGATTTTCTGAAAAAAGGGCAGTATTCTGCCAACTCACCACAGGGAACGTATTGGATCTAACGTTTCCGGAAATAGATGAATTTGTGCAGTCACCAAAATGTTGCTTGTAACTTATTTTGTTTTTAGTTCTGAAGACATGATGGCAGTTGCAAAACTTTAAAATGCAAACTCAGCACGTCACTGTGTGTATAATAGCCTGAGCCCACATGCCACATGTTCCTGTTACAGGCATGGGTAAATTTATTGCCGTCTGAACGTAGCTGCCGATGCTGAACCAAACATCTTTGGTAACCATGACTATGTTCGGACATTCACTCTGGCAGAATGCATAAGGTTTTCAATGCCTGTCGGCCCCCGATGTACCGAGAAAATTTCATTTTTTCATATCAACATAGCGCTACAAGTTGCTATCTACATTCAATTGTTTCTTTTTTTTCAGCCCTGCTTTGGCTGCTCATTTAGCCTCGTAAAGCATGTATGACTCCTGTCAATGTGTCTGAAAAGTGCTCTAGAAATATGCAGTAAGACCGTGCACTCGCGTCCACTCCCCTCAGTTTCATGCTGTCCATCGTGCTGATGAACGCGTAGCTTGGCAAGTAGCCTGAATTTAGCATCGACCACTGAACCGATGTGTGCATACAGAAAGAAAAGTGTCCAAGGGCAGAAGTCATGACTTGTTGTCATTAGTGCTGTCTTTTTTCCAACATATTTAATAAAGATTGGTCAACAGTATTTAAGCTTTAGAAGGTGTGGCGTTTGAGTGAGCATCACCATCGGCCATGATGAGTTGGTTTGCAATCCCGTCGATGAGTCTGAGCGGAGGAACAATCAGTAAGCTTCCGGCTATTAAGCCCCGCTTGCCTGTTCAGCGTTATAGGTCATAGACGAACCCACCTGCGGACTGCTACAAAGGGTGTATTATCCTAGGCTGGGTTTCTTTCTGTTTATACTCTCCCTTCTTGGTAATGGTGTGGTCGAGACGCGTATTTTGTCATGTTACTGCGCTGTTTGTTTAAGTAGAATGGGAAGAGTTTACACTTCTGATCCCGAGAACCGTACGCAGATTTTGCGAATTTCAGCAGCTTACTGTGCCGAGGAGAAAGCGATCAGACCGATAGGCAAATGCAGAAAACCTTGTCACGTGAACTTGTTTGTGCCATTTATTAACAGTCACACCTTTTCCCGTAAGGTTCTTTTACCGCCTTGCGCTATAAATAGCCGCACCACCA
Organism: Spirometra erinaceieuropaei; assembly: GCA_902702965.1. Taxonomy (NCBI): domain Eukaryota; kingdom Metazoa; phylum Platyhelminthes; class Cestoda; order Diphyllobothriidea; family Diphyllobothriidae; genus Spirometra; species Spirometra erinaceieuropaei. The sequence continues at coordinate 110,667 of CACRXP010001087.1, read as the reverse complement.
CCAAGTTTGCGCTTCAGATACCACTGAGAATGTTTTCTCATCTCAGCCCTGTATCTGAGGGCGGACAGGCATACCTTTTTCCTTCAAAATGCGTCATGCGAATGTTTTACCTGCGTCTGGCGTCGTCCATCATTTCAAATCTGCAAGACAATTTTTCGCCCCCGTCCCCTCCCACGTATTACAACTGGTCCCGAAGGCCGAATCGAACTAGAACACAACACTGTCCCTTATCTGTCCAGTGCTTTTGGCAACGAAATCCCCCCTCTAAACTACAATTTTTGGAGCACACATGCAGTGTTGAGCAGAAGTAATAACTTTGCTGACATTTGCCTTCTGCTCTCTGTTCCCTCAACATGTACGTTGCTTCTGTGGAACTGCACTGAACAAGTCTCTTCGAATAACACGACGAAGTCACACGCTGTCAAATTTTCATCTCATCCACTGCGAAGATGGCGCATTCATTGCCACAACTATCGTCGTAGCCCGTGCAAGTGTTCCTCATTGATGATACCGATGTGATCTCTATCAAATAGGTCATGATGCTTGTGCTTTAACAAAGCAACTAAAATTATAAGTCTAGCCACCAACACGTAACAATTTGTGATAAGTAGGTGCCTTTGGACGTAAGTACTTGATTTACAGTGCTTAAGTAAACTTTTCCTATGGGCAATGAAGGAGTCGTCCCCATGTGTCTTTCCGGTAACTGTACGCCATCGAGTAGTTAGCTGGAGCCACTGATAGTTGCCGCTTAGTTCTTGCATCGCATATATCTGAGGCGGATAGACTTCATGCATTTTTGGGTGCTGCTCCAGCGAATGCGAAATCGACGAAGAAGACTGGTGTCACTTTGCTACCTGAACTTTCTACAGCTGTGGTTAAGAGCCACCTAGTTTTTTTTTATTAGATCTCACGCAGAGCCGCCATGCTTGGTGGTCTACAGCAGTACGTCAGAGGGGATTGATCCCCTATCCTCCATCAGGTGGTCCTAGAATAACCTCGAGATCTTGACCGATCCTCTCAGTATTGATTTATGATCGACTAACGAATGTCCAAGTTTGCCAAAAAAACCCTGTCTCTGAAATCTCGCTGCCAGGTATTGCAACGAACGTGTTCTGAATGTCCAAGTTTCTTATTTCACCAGTTTTGTATCAATGACTAAAGTTCCTAGTCATTCGAACGTGCATTATGAAGGTCTCTTTAAGATAAAACTTGACAAGTTAGGTATTCCTCTTGGTTGAGCTTTTGCCTCCTGTCCTATTTTTTTCTAATTGGTTCAAAGCCCTCCGCCTTGCTTATTGGAATCATATTTCAAGCGAATGTATTTCGCCTTTTTCAAACCGAACAGAGCTCATGGGAAGTGCAAGGGCAGTCTGCGAATTTGCTCGGGAGGTGCAGCCAGCCACTGGTGTTTTCGTATGTTGTTCTTCCTGTGAGGCAAATCCTAATGAGCATTCACCGATCTGGCGTGGTGGCAGGACGGAACACGGGCGTTCCGTCTGGATCCCTCGCAGGCGGTCGCATAACCCAGAAGTGGCCGTTGTCATTGTCGGTAATACTTCTCGACCTAGTGAGTATCTTTGAAATGTGCGCGAGTACAAAAAGCCTAGGCAGGAGTAGGTTTGAAAGGGACTTGGAGTGGACGAAAATAGGCGAAATACTGGCGACGTAGTTCCGTTTTATTACTACGGTTCAAACAAAGTGCTGAGCTACTGAGCAAATGTGTGGACAACCTGCTTGCGGCGCCCTTATCACGAAGCCCGGCTCTCTGTGCGCAAGGGAAATTCAGTCAGGCATTACGTCTACTGTCGCTTAGCGCACGCTCACCGACGTCTGTTTAATCCATCGAGTTTGTAATTATTACCCTCCCCCAGTCTCCCATGCTGACTCTATAATCATTGTTCAGCAAATGTTCATTCTTGAAACTGGACCAAGTCGTGTCCGTAAAGACTCGAGAGCTACGCATGCAGTGAACGGAACTAACCAAAGGAGCTTTTTTAAAACCGAGGACAACTTTTAAGAGGCGAGCCCATACCCGCTTGTTTACCAGGCTAGATTACTGCTGTATCCCGTGACTTTAGTGATCTTTGGCTTTAATGAAGGGAAAACCACTTCATGGCCATTTTCTACCACTGATTTTATGAACACATGCATAATCGAAGGACTCCCCTAGTTGGGCAAATTTCACGCTTGATTAGTGTGTTCTATACGATCTCCCAAAAGGACATTTTTCATAAATGCATGCTTTAGTTAATGGGTGTTTCTTTCAGCCAGTTTTATTTAGACAAATAGTGTAGTCTTTCGTAAATATTTGCGCCCTTCTCTATGTTCGCTGACTCCTTGTTATTCTTTTACTATTTTAGGGGAGGCCTCAGTAATTATCTCTATGTTGGCTATCTGAAAGATGAAATCACAGTAGACAGAAATGTGCCACAGAAAGTGTTTATCCGGGTCTATGGCGAACTCCTGCGCAGCAATATGAACTCTGTCGTTCTAGACGCTGTCATCTTTGCTCTCCTGTCTGAAAAAGGTCTCGGACCGAAGATTCATGGCGTATTTCCGGGCGGCCGCATCGAAGAATTTGTTGAGGTTAGTTGCCACCTGCTTGTTGACTTGCCTTCGGGGTTGTCAAGGTGTCTACCTTTTCTGCGATATGGTTCTTTTGCCTCCACCCGCCATCAGAAGTGACCCGGTCTCCAAATTCTACCTCAAGATTCATTGGCTGCCCCATTTCTCATCGGATTATGCTATAAAAATCACATTATCCCCTATTTTGTTGTTGGACAACAACATTTCCTATCGATTTCCCTCAGATTCGGGAGCCTGACCATGTTAGTTATTTGTGATTACTTCCCCACTGTTAACTTTACATAAACACTTCACAATTTTACAACCCGCGATTGTACCTACTGAATTCGACCTGAGCGATCGTCTGGCATCAGGCGGTTGACCGACCACATCATTCATCAGCCATAAGAACAGAGGCAGTTCAGCCCATGCAAATTTGATATCCTCTGCAACGAAAGTATATTTTGAATCTAAGCTACTTGCATTGAAGACCATTGACCCGCACCAAGTTAACTGGTTACTTGTGAGACTTGTTAGTTGCTTTTTTTGTGATTTTCTCATGAAGTGGGGCTCCCAATGAATTCCAATACCTCTGCGATAACACCTTTCCTACTGACTGTAATTGCGTGATCCACCGGTTACAAAGCGTGTCACTTATGTGCCTCTATGCGTCTAAAAAGCTCCGACTGTTCAGGAACCAGGACCCGGACTTTGGAACTCAAGGAAATTGCACGGATTTAGGAGGGTCAATCGTGAGCCCACCCCGAACAAGGTGTCGTTGACTTTAGCTTATGTCGCACAAATTGTCCTCATTTTGTGCTATTTCGTCTTTACACGTCACCTCGTGGTTTTTTGCAAACCTGACGAATGGCTTTGTGCGCACCATTCCGGCCTGGCCCGCTTAAAGCACGCGCGCAAATGATTCCGAGCGTTTTAATAAGTGTTGAGACGTTCCGTAATCATTCAATTCTGTTGGTTTACTTCAACCGAATTAGTTAACTTTTCTCTTCATATTGGGGTCGTTTTCGCCATATCTGTTTGCTTTTAGGTCGATTGAGAGGGATTTCTAATTAACCACGTCCCACTCGAACTGACAGATTTTTTGTTCATAGCAGATCGTACACGAGTTCACAACATGAAATATCTGTTTCTTTTACATGTCCGTTTGAAGCCCTTTCCACAATTAATAGGTTCTTTTTTCAGTCATGGTCTTCTAGACTTTACGATAGATAAGAGGTCTAGGTTGTGTTTCTGCTGCTGTTTTTAAAACATCTCCGCCTTTGCAGCGTGGACTTAAACACAAGCCTCGGGCACATACTCTAGTTATTCGGTCAGTCTGTATGAGCTGCATTGTTGTCAAGTCATGCATCAGCCTTATCACATTCTGCCCGAAATGGGTCAATTAACATTCTGGTTATTGTCTCCAGAGGAAAACAGTAGTGTTTTGTAACATTTGAAATGCCACCCACATGAATGCTTTTGAGTCTTCGCCCTTCACAGTCTCCGGTCTCAGGTTAAGAAGTTTGACGGATAAACGTCCGTATGAGTACTAAGTGTGAAGAATCGCATCCAAGCTAAATCGGTCAGGCACCCGACTGATGTGTGCAATAACCGCTTTTTTGTTGGTTCAAAGGAAAATGATGTAACCGCCTCTCCAGTGCCCAAACGCCTGTTTCACTTTTTTCGACGGTCGTCCACACCCCACGAACCAACTGACAATATCAATCGAAAGCCAAGTGTTAACCTTAGACCCAACTCTCGAGTTTTTTGGTGCAGACTAAGACAACTAGTGTTCAGCTGCTATGCAATTACACGCCCAGTTAGTACAGTCCCAAAATATTTCCTTTTTCTGGTGGTTGATGCCTTCATTGCGGTTCCTAGACGTCAACTGACGCTCAACACTTTTAGAAAAGTCTCCTCCCCGATGATATTAACTGCTGAAAGTTAATGCCGCACTGCCACCAGCTAAATACAACAATAAGGACAGGCCGGCGAGGAAAGACGGAACCATTGCGGATAGTTATTTTTGGCGACCATGTTCCGAACCTTTCTCCCTTACATCCCCGCGGATGGAAACTTTTAATTTAAACGTCGAAGGAGCCATCCATAGACGCCCGCCACAGCTGTCATCAAGCATGCAACCCTTTCCGTCCTAGAAAAAGTATGGTTGCATTGTAACAGGACGATCTTCACGGATGGTTTGGTAAAGGCAAAACTCGAAGATGGAGGTACTGATGTCCTGATTGCAACCGGTCACCCCACAGACACCAGTGTATCAAAAGGGTCAATTCTTCCAAGTGCCAAATTTCATACTTGACCTCTGCATCCCCACCTATTCAAATAATTCTCCAAGATTCTTTTGCGCATCCTTGCAAAACTAGCAACTGTCTTGCACGAAGTCAAAGCACTCCGGAAAATTCAAATCTACCTTGGTTGTTGGCACCTAAGCCTACTTTGGCTCGCCTCTTACACCAGAGATGTTCTATGAGGATTTTTGTAGTAACTGTGCACCGTCTCGATGGCTTATTTCTCACTATTTACAGTCGATTAAAGGTTTAATTGCTGCATGCGCACACCTCTTTTAGGGCTTCACATACATGTCTACCTAAGCACGCGCTCGGCTAAGCTGTGGTAATAAAAGTAGTTACTCTAGAGTCCTCATCTCATGGGCAACTTTGGGCGTTTTCTTTTTGAGTGCGAACATGCATGAACCACACGTGCGCGCAAGTTATATCAGGACGGCAAACTGGAGTTTACTGGAAATAGTACTCTGCGTCTCCTACCTAGTGATGCACACGCGAATAATCTTTTTACGTTTTTCCTTCCGGTTGATCAATTAGATCCGCGTGCACTTTGAGCAGTTTGTTTCCTCCAGCTTTGACGCCTTCGTGTACGTTCCTTTATTTTCTGTCGTCGCTAAGCACAGCGAACTTAGACATTCTCAACTTTGTGAATCAGTACATCTGATACTGAAGACTGTAGCTCTTAAAAAGCATGACGGGTTTTACGATTCCGGGCACCCCATGTTATGAACTGTTTTGTTCAATCATGCGGTCATAATTACCTATCAGTCTAATCTGCCCATGGCGGTGAAGAACATTGATATCCTGCGTAGCTGGCGCGGGTTTATGCCTCACTACTGTCTTCTCTTATACCGTTCAGTAGCTCTCTGGAACAAAGCTGTCCGAGCTGCGTGGCATTTCTGTCATTGTAGCGGTAGGTTTTAAATAACCTGAGATTAAACGACCACCGTCAGTTGGGGCTTCCTTGTCCATGCGTGTGAAGGGTTTGCCGATCCGCCGGTGTATTTCGTCTGTCGAACAAAACACCTGGAGTCAGCACAGTACAAAAGACAGAGGCTCCTATCCGTCACGAAACTCTGGAATCGGAGGATCCACTGCTACTAATAAAGCTGATCGAAGTCTACCAAATCTGATGCAACCTCATACAAAACAACCATAAAGCACAAACGGGAAGCTTAATCCGTACTCGGACGATCAAACATACTTTAACAGTAGGAACGAATGACGCCAAATCTGAAGCCTAGGTTCACTGGGTAGGACCCGGTCGTACCCTCCAGTTTAAAAGAACAGTCTGCCAGTCGTCGACAGAACTTCGGTGGAACAGCAACCGCATCCTACAAATATTGCAGCCCTTGAGCGTTACCTTTGTCCGATTTTGTCTCTGAAGGCTTTTTCGAGTATGCATCTGAAACAGTGGGTCAAAGAAGCTCTTGTTCCAGAAATCAAATATGCTGCTCATTTTCCAGCCTCCTGAAATCTGGTCAAGGTTATAGGCCTGCATTAACTCGGATGATCTGTGCGCTTATCTGTGTGTGTGCGAGGCCTAAGACGTTGGCAAAGACCTGTGTTAGGTAGTTAACCCCCCCCCCCTCTACCGGCAAGTAGTGTTTGCTTGACCGTGATTCCACCCTCTATCCAGAATGACCTTTGTGACTTCAAGGCAGACGAAAGTGTGAAATCTGATGGACGAGACTAGATTATTCGTTCGTACTCAATCGATCGTTGATCCGTTTAGTTCGGTTACACACCCAAGAGCCTATGTGGCCTTGGTCGTACGCATGTTTTCAAGTTGCTTAAGCTCGCTGTTTTGTTTCGTCTAGGCGGGTCATCTTGACCGGATGATAAATCGAGGTTAGGTCCCATTTCAGCTTGTAATAGGCTGTTGATTGTCACGCAGCTGTAAGACGAGCAGGTTGGGAAACATCTGGTAATTAACGCAGGGATGTAATATCTGTGGCTTCCCTGAATGTAGCAGTCAGTTTTCGAAGCCATTCAGCAACAGGCTGGTGGTCGTTTTAACTCTCTGTCCGTAGTGTTTAACACTTCCCAGCCTACCAAGCAATAAATCAAAAACGTTTTTGTAACGGTCTAAGTGTTGCAGTGTTTTCTAGTCTGGAGTAATCTGTCGCCCTTCTTCTCCTGGAGAACAGTTTACAGTGATCGTAGTGGAAATACGACTCCTAGACGAAAAGGCGGTTAATGGGATGGTTTTACTTTGGGTCTGAGATCTCTAACGCGCGACGCCTTAGAGTCAGCGACTGGCGTGTCCACCACTCAGCCAGCCCTATCAGGGCCGGGGACGGATCGTCGGCGCGCTCCTGTGAACCTGTACACTCCTTGCCTGTATCTAGACGAGACGGCTCTAGGCTTGGCTGTCAAGGAGGGTTGGGGAGGGGGAAAGGAGCGTCGACCACCATCCTTTGGTGAGGCTATCTTCCGGCAATGTTTGCCAGGTCGTATGGCCTTGGAAGTGTTGGATATTCCGGTTGCCACCCACGTTTCCTCCACCTATCTTATTGTATGTTTATCGCCCCGGTCCGCCATCTGTACCGCGTAAATGTCAAACTAGCATCGATACGGGGTGGCGTGCGTCGCCGCCCGTGAAATTTTGGACTAACCTCCGCACCGCTAGCCACTGGCCGTGTATACCCATTTGAGGTTGTTGCATTTTAGCTGACAGATGACGAATGTTCTCTCCTGTTTGCCAACTGGGTCCCACGGTCGCATCCCTTGTAGGAAAAACATCGAGCTAGGCTTATAGGTGATTCCAACCCGGAGTAATCTCAGCAGTCTAGCGACGGTTTCCGACATGCATTTCCCACATGAGATGCTTCGCTGTTATGTGAGCTGCTTACTTCCCCTCATCTTGGCTCTTTGCGGTGGTCGACTTCTCTTCTGTGGTTGTTTTGTTAGCTCTAGTCAGCTCCGCGATGTAATTAATTTCTTCTCTTTTGTCAGCTGGTGTACTGATGTGCATTTGGAATACCCGCGACTCCCGATAAATGATGGTGAAAGTGCCGTCAGCATATCATGCCCAAAGTTTGAGGCAGTACGTTCGGAACGTGGGCATTTCGAGGCTTTTTACGACAACCTGAGCAATCAGTCTGAAAATTGGGTATCGAAATGGCGTCCTTTTGATCTTTTCGTATGCAGCCCTACTGAGGGTGAGGAGAGTCGTGGTGGAATGCATCAAGTATTCCGTAGGGTCTCAACTGTAGTCTTTCCGCTAGTGTGGACATGCAGTTGGCCGCTTATCGCCTCGACCGCCAGCACTTACAGTATTGGCGTGGGGGGATAAGTGAGATGTCACCACCTCAACTAGCCCATTTATTACGTACTTGGATCGTTCAATGAAATCATTGTGTGGTCGAACTGTTTTTGGTGAGTCCGGGGAGGAGAAGGGATTAAGTATATAGTAAAGCAAGTTTGAAGGACGTCGCGTCGACGTACTTTGCAGCGAGGCGATTAGTCCACAGTCCGTGGACTAGTACTATGTTTCGTTATATAAGCCGGTCTGTACAGTTCATGATCTCATGGTCATCCAGCTAGGCAATGATTTTGTAGATTTTGACAGTTTGCGGTTTTGCGGGGCGGCATCACAAGGCATGTGAGATTTGTTGTCGCCAAGGTGCCTCGACTTTTTCGATATTGCACCTTGTCTACGGTGACGACACCAACCTTCATCTCCTTTACAAGTGTTTTGGTTTTATACGACATTGTCATTATGTTGCTTCGGTGTCGCGGTTCTTTGTACTCTTTTCGAGTCTACATAGGGTAAAACGCAGTCTTAACGGCAGTAGTGCAGTTTACCTGGCCTACGTCGGATGCGACGGTCGAACTGTCGCGTTGGTTACTTAAACGTCGGCTGCCAAATCATTGTCGCACCTCTGCGAACATCCGCGGTGCGTGTTTGCGGTTCGGTGGCTCGAGTACGACCTGTCAACCAGTCAGTGGGCGATGGCTTTACAGCCTTACCTCAACAACGCCGCAAACTGTCTCTCCACTCCCCTTCCCCTCTTTTTTCTTCCAACCAACAGAGACAAGGGAGACCGGAGTGGCCATTTCTGGCTTATTAGCCGTCATCAGCCGACCATATCCAATCCCAAGTGTGGTTAACTTGAAATTCGAGCCCGGGGTCTTTGGTCACGGAGTTTGACGCTCTCCCACTGAGCCACGGGTCCGTTGTTCTGTCGGTTTTGATCGGGAATATCAATTATGTCAGATGGGCGCTCACCGGTCAGGTTATGGTACATGCTCGTTCGGATTGGTGAGCGCGTATCTGCCATAATTGATATTCTCGATTACAACCGGCTCGTGGCTCAGTAGTACAGTGTAAAACTCCATGACCAAAGGTTCCGAGTCCGAGTCTCAAGTAGTCCACACTTGGGATTGGGTATGGCTGGCTGATGACGGCTGATAAGCCAGAAATGGCCACTCTAGTCTGACGACGACACGGGGAACCGACGTCGAAAACTTACTCAATAAAGTTTTCTCTTTTGCCCAAAGAACGTATTTGATTTCAATATATATTTATGTATTGTAGGCAGAATGACATTACCGACAAAGACAAGGGAGACTGGAATGGCCACTTCTGGCTTATTAGCCGTCGTCAGCCAGTCATACCCAACCCCGAAGTGTGGATCACCCGAGGCTCGACCTCACGACCTGTTAGTTAGAAGTCCACGCCTCTAACCAGTGGGTCACGAGCCCGTTGCCCTGTCGGTTGGTAGGGGGCGCTCACCGATCGTTCTTACGAAACTCACTCGTTCCGTTGAGCCATTCTGCCTATATCATGCGCCGTTGTACGGCTGCTGGTTTGGCTCAAGAGAGAGCCCGTAAGGCACAACGGAACGAGTTAGTTCCGTAAGAACGCTCGGTGAGCATCCCCTACCATATTTATATTAGAAAGCAATCAGTCCTTTGGGAAGCGAGAGGAACTTTATTCCGCAGATTTTCGACATTGGTTCACCAGGTCGTCTTCAGACGTGTGGCAAATATGCATAACAGTCAACACTTTTAAAAGTGACGAAAATCGATACTGTCTTTTAATTCCTGCCGATAATTCATGGTCTCGGTTGACATCTTGCGTCAATGGGCCGGTTAGTAAATGATTCATCGGAATACATGGTCTCCAAAAATTCGCGGCGTTTAGATGGGCAGACACTAGCAATGCGCAGTTTTTCCCCAGCAAATTCATGGCCAGCTTCCACTGTGTGCATGACAACTTGGAACAAGTGGTCTCGCCTCCTCACGCCATTTGATGTTCGTGTGTGCGCGTAGAGGCCGGCTTTCCAGTTGGACCACAGTACACTGCTTTGCAGGTATCACACGGGATCTTGTAGACGACCTCAGATGTCTTTTAACGAGTTCAGACACATTTTTAATGTGCGGAAGCGCTTGACCGGAACAAACTAGTTCCTTGTCCTTTTCTTCTAATTCCTGTTGTCTCATGCACCGGCGTACAAAACCTTTGGGGTACCCGTTTTGGGAAAAGGGCCTGAACAAGTAAAGTTCTATTTGGTGTCTATTATTGTCTGAGCAGTGTGTTTTTGTTCGATTGAGTTCTTTGCGGTAAACTGATGTGTAAATGTCCCGTCAGTCATTCGATGTACGAGGACGTCGAGGAAAGGGAGTTTGCTGTTAACCTCTTTTTCGAGCATAAACTACGACAGAGACTACCGAATGCTTTGCTGCGGGAATAGCTATCGGAATCGCTCACCGTCCCGAAGCTACCATGCGCAGTAGGGTCATGAAACTAGAGCCTGATTAAGCTCCAATGAGCACTTGGGTATAGTATATCGCATCCAGTGCCTTAATTGTCCTTGTTATTACACAGGTCAGACTAAACGCAGGTTCGGACGGCGCATTCACGAACATAAGCTGGCTGGGCGACGGGGTGACAGGTTAACTCAAGTGACTGCCCACACCTACGTAACGGGTCACGGGTTTAACATCGCAGCCCCGAAGATAGTCGTCCACGCCAGAAGCTAGATAACCTGCAAATTGATTGAGGTCTGAACCTCAGATGAGAATTCAGCCAATCGATGTATCGATGTGACACGGGCATACAAAGTACTGCGTAGTCACCTCGAAGTTGGCATCACTGATTTTTGATTGGCTCGGACCCCCTATAACAGTTCTTGTTTTCGTTTTGCGTTTATACCTGACGATAGACTCCTGTAGGAGTTTGAAAGAGTGCGGGAATTGCTCTTTCTCCACCTCCAACACAGGGAGCCCTAACGGTTCTTCCTTCCCTCTCCCTGCCCCACAGCCTACCATAACTCGGTACCCACCCCTCTCACGCATCAGCTGTCTGTTTGTCTTTGTCTGTCCTGTCGCGCCAGCTGACCTGTTTTGCCGATCTCACTTTCCCCTCTCTTCATTTCGTCTGACGACAGGTCGGTGTCACCGACTTGAAAATATACGAGCAAAACAGGATTTTCCGACGAGCCTTCTCTTTTTCATGTATATGTGTGTTACGTAGGCAGCTCATCAAGTGTTGCGCTCCTACTGTGGTATGTGTCCTGTGGCACAACGTTCGCTTTCGCCAGTGCAAGCTGGCGTGTGGACAGAATGAGATCAAACATGATCCTGGAGTTCATATGCTAGTAACCGCATAGATAACGCTGGGGGACTCACTGAGGAGCCAAATCCCTTGCAGCCATGTCACGCAGCGGCAGAATATAGGCGAAACACGTGCGTTGGCCTTTAGCTAGCACCTGGGTCGGGAGTATAGTATAATACCGTTGCCACACTTTACCTCTTCATACTACTTGTTTGTAGAATGGGCATTACGTGGTTATTCCACAGTAGTTGATTGTCTTCGATTCGGACGTTCATTGAAATTTCGGGTCTGACCCTAAAAACTCATGTCCCGGAGACTTAACTCCATGTCCTGCACTGAATAATTTCTGAAATTGTTCGCCTTATATATGTCTGTATATGTGCATGTGTTTCTAGCTCACAGTGATTTTTCGATTTCTGTGTTCTCTCTGAATTTAGTCCCGAACTCTTACGACCAGAGAACTCAGTCTTCCTCAAGTTGGCGACTGCGTGGCTCTGCACATGGGCGTCCTACACAGTCTTACCTTGCCCCTTCCCAAACTACCCACATTCCTCTTCAAGACCCTCGCCAAATTCCTCCAGCAGCTTACTGGTACGAGAGAGTTGTCTCGGTATGGGACACAGCGGACTGTCAGAGATACTGACCATCTCCCCGACAACATACTCATCAGTCCCCCCAACTCCCTTCTGGCCTCTACTCTTTTCGGCTCTACTTCGTCAGTTGGTTCCATCCCCGAACCCCAGACCCACCTCTTCAAATTTGTCTCAGACTTTCGGCTCGTTGAAGAGTTCGAGTGGCTTAGGTATGTGTATTATGTTTGCAGTCTGTCTGCCTCCCCAGGGTATGCCCCCCGTTAAGAGGTTAAACTGTAACTTGTGGAGGCTTGGACCTGTTTTCTTCTGGACCGAATGAAAATTAGATTTCTGAACTCTGAAGTTATTTTTTTGGAAGATTTCGCCCCTCCCAACCTCTTCCGTGTCCTGCGTCCTCAACTTTCCGTAGCTTTTCTTCAAAGGGGAATCCTCTCCCTCTCGACTATACCAGACTTCTTTTTACTCCATATCCCGGCCACGCTAAATACTTTTGGATGTACTTTTTCTGATCATGCTTTCTTTCACTGTGCTTCCCTCTGGTGATTGCTTTCTCCAACTAACTCAACTCGAAGTCGGGGTTCGTTTCAAACTGCATTGGTCTACTTTGTGCAAGTATTGACAATAATAGTACGTGACAACCTTAGAAAAAACACTTTTTTAACAGAATTAATGCGTTTCACCGAATGTCTAACAAATCTGTAGTGCGGTTCGCAGTTGGCGCCCATCTTTTGGTCAGCTTCTCCGATTCCTCTAAGTCCAATTCCTCTGCCTTTCATTGATTCGTGTTTATCTTGCCAGCAATGTCCAATTTTCCTATTTGTCTCCTGGCTAGAAGATTATTTTGACGACCAACCCTTCCTCAGCTGATCCAGCTGTAGGGAGGTTTCAATAAACGGACGGTCCGGGTGTTTAGTATGCACCAACCGCATTTAATTACGTGAGGTATACCATGTGCCCTGCCAGATCGACCAATCTTTCATTACTTATCCGGTGTTGAGAAGACAGAAATCCCAGTGCAGCTTGACCTGCGCGTTACAGTTTTTTTTTCGGGGGGGGGGGAGGGGAATCGGCCCGTCTCGGTGTAGTGAACATAGAAACCTTCGCTAAGAACTCGAACAGGCGCTAACTGAGCGGTTTCGGCTAGTTAGAGGTCAGAAGACTAGTTGATGAGTATGTTTGCTTTCGATAAATTCTCCTCGGGCCAGTACGTTTATATGGGAACGGGGTAGAAGTAGAGACGTGTAAGTGACAAGAGAAATCGATTAAGCTTCACCTTGCGGACTGTGCCGAAGGGATTAGGAAGAGACGTGTCAGGGAGGGAAGAGGGAATGGCTCAACAAATTGCATGTAATTAACCGACCTTTGGCCATGCCATTTGCGAAGCTTGCACGAGGTTTTTCGCGCATACAATACCGGCTTGCGCATCCTGATGGCAGTCGCTTCCATCGTCGCTAGGAGACTGACGCAGTGGCTGTAGGGTAGTTCGGTGGAACCGCGTAACTCACACAGAAGGCTTCGTCGGGTCACAAGATGCCCCAGATTGACAGTATTTGCGCGAATGACACTACTCGTGATCCTGCTTTAGTTTTCTCTCAGCCATTCCAGGAGATGTTCCGTATTACTTTGGATAGGCGCCTACTCGTGCGAACAATTTCACTTGCCCATCAAGAGCAAGTGAAGGAGTAAATGCACATGGAGTTACTCTGAGCTGGCAACCTATCCATGCCTTCTCCGTGTAGAAAAGGGTTAGTCGAGACTAATACCCGAACACTTGCTGCTGGGAAGGTTCATGAAACATATTGGTTAAGGCGTCTCAGGGGTTTGCTCGCAGTCTCCCCTCGAAGGGGAACTTTGGAGAACAGAGTTTTCTCTTCCAACCGTACGACAGCAATACCCTCAGGACTAGCTCGTCGTCTTTCTGACAGCCGGTGATCTTTAGAAAAGTCACACGCAGACATCATTACGGCATGGAGAATGTGGTCTAAAGTCGAGCAACATCCCACCCACTTGGGTCGCATCACAGTCTTAGACTCTAAGGCATTTCTCGACCGGAAATATTTTCTGTGTCATCTTTTCTGCAATTTCCATGCCAGTCTTCAAACATGAAATGACATCCTTCGAAGAAAATGCAAAGTTTGTCCTGTCATATTATCCTACCATTCAGTCTCGATGCTGGATTCCTGGTTTTTTTCTCAATCTGCTCCCTTATTACTAAAGACTTTGTTTTAGCGCTTACTCTAATTTCACTTTGCTCCCTAGGTCAACGTTCTTCCGCAATATGGATCGCTTTCCCGTCACATTTTGTCACAATGATCTCCAGGAAAGTAAGCCACTCATGCGTTCTTTGGTTTCACTTTCTCCCTCCGATATACCATTGGCCTAATCATTTGGACGCGTAATTCACATCTGTAAGTTCACTAACCGGTAAGAAAGCCTTCCATGGTCTCCCTCCCTCAGACTTGAACAGCTGGTGTGCACAATGAGTGACGTTCGTAGACTACAAATTTTCCTTCTCACAACATTACCCCAACGAAGGCTAAAAGGACAGTTCTGACTTATTTGCTGTCAGAAGTGAGGACTACCATAACTCAGTCAGGGTAGACCTCCGATTTGAATGCAGGTTCGTTCCGTTAGTGGACTTACCATAATACAAGTTAAATCATGCTTTCACGCCCAGTCGCTTGCAGAATGTAGTCGTAAAAGTCACATCTAAGTGCCCTTTACCGGGTGTCGCCTGTCGTGTGCTCACCAGCGGTTTCGGCAACACGTTATCGTCGAGGCGCCTGTACGGGAACCGAATTTGCGCACAGTTAGTTGCTGTCTCTGATAATGGGTTCGAGTGTGGATCCGAAATGTCGTCCGAATTGAATTCCTGCCCCGGCCACCGAGTTCTTTTATCTGCTTGCCGAAACTCGCCTCTTTGCATGCATTCTTAGTGAAGTCGATGCTGCGCAGGCCTCGCGCACTGTACTTCCACTTACTCGCCAGTCCCGGCAGGTTCCTAGTGTCGTCTATGGGCTTGTTTGGACAGGCTATCCAAATTTTAATAAAATCTCGCTTTGGGCTGAGACGCAGTTAATAGCGGTGTCGCCTGA
Organism: Spirometra erinaceieuropaei; assembly: GCA_902702965.1. NCBI lineage: Eukaryota > Metazoa > Platyhelminthes > Cestoda > Diphyllobothriidea > Diphyllobothriidae > Spirometra > Spirometra erinaceieuropaei. The sequence goes on along the minus strand of CACRXP010001087.1, from coordinate 95,546 downwards.
CCCGTGTGCTGCGACTGGGCGTAACTCGATAAGGGTTCTTCCCGCATGTGGATAGTACTGATACATGATCTTGTACAATTGGTATTTCGGTTCAAAAAATCTGTTGAGAGGCGTGCATGCGTTTTCGGCAAATTTTCATCGGACCAGCGCAATCTCGTCAAGTGTTCTAGCGGCCTGATATGACTGCATTGGCGTAATGAGAATTTACTAGAAACGTGATGTTTTCCCGTCATTGCTTTAGCCCACTTTGGTCATATTAACTTCCTTGTCGGTTGTTTAAATTGGACCTAGTTGGACGCCACAGCCAGGTCACTCGACGTAGCCCGCTTTGATTTCGATTTCACTTACAGTCGGGTCGGTCTTCCGGATTTAAATGTTTGACGAAATCCTATCTCTTATCTAGCCAAGTTTGCCCGATCGATTCAGTACACCCCCAAGGTCAGAGCTGAAGAAGTCTTTCCTTTTACGCTTCCGCTGTTCCGAGATTGGTCACTGTTTTATAGCATACTCTGTGGTAGCTGAGTGGGAAAAAGAAGCGATTTGAGTAGGATGAGTTTCTGTGCACACATCTAGGCCTCATTGGCTGTCGTGTATTTCTCTTAACCCACCCGATTTGGCTGTCCCGGCAAACTGCTGGTGCTGACCCTATATTTATTTTTCTCGTCATAATTTTGAATAACTTAATTGCAGAGCTTGTACTCGGCTCTGACTGAGCACTCTTACACTTAGGAAGGCCTCAGAACATTATAACAGTTTTTTACATGCACGCCAAGGAAAGTTCGGCACGAAGTACCATCATCAACTATGGAGCAGGGGGATTAGGATTAAAACATCCCTGAAAATGCCCTCTTTCCGTCTACTTAAGACATTATGCTTTTTGTCTTGTAAAGTTAATACCTATCCCTTAATTCTCCAAAATACTTTAGTCTAGGCCTGTTCTTTTTCACCTGCATGTGCATGTCTGCGAATCTCATATTTTTTTCTGGACCCAGATAACCTCCTTGTGTACAAGGACTCCGCGCACAAGGGCTTCCATCGGCTTCTGGCAATCGATTTTGAATACTGCAGCTACAATTTCCGGTGCGTTTATGTCTCTCTTTTGTGCTGCCATTTAGCTTGCTGCCAAATGTCCTCTTCAAGTGTCGCCGGTCCTCTGCTATGTGGTCAATACGGGGTTTAGGTCGCAGTCCGGCAGGAGTTGTCGGAAATGCGCACCCAGCACAAATGCCAACATTGGGGGCGTGGTGCTGCCCATGTGCAGGCTCACGCTGTGCTCATCGGGATCCGTGCCTTCCTCTATCTTTTTTTGTATGAAATCCCGGTCAGTGTACGTTGTGGTCCAGGAAGTGTGTCGGCACATCTAGGTGCGGGTTTTTCGTCGTACCAGTCACCTGCGTTCTCTCCCACCTCCGGTCTTCTTCGCTCTGTCTTGACATCGGACCCAGGTGGGGAAGGAGGAGAGAGTGCAGTAGATGTTGCGCCACTCGTAATTGACACTGCCTACCTTCACCGGACTGGGCTTACTTTTCGGATGCTGGAATGAGTGTTTCAGCAGGGGATGTGATGTGGTCGGTGTTTGAGGGTTCCCACCCTGAACTTAAATGCACTTTTACGATCGGGCAGACTAGAGCGGTTATATTGTTACTTTTTGACAGGAAGCAGTCGCTGTGGGCGAAGGTCCAGCAGATAGGTCAGATCTGGGAATGAAGTTGTGGGAAACGGCGAAGCAATGTAAACAGAGGT